>BQNB010102578.1:5562-24213 GCA_026074375.1 Tanacetum coccineum | reverse complement strand
GTTCATTGGGTGGGTTTAGTGTGTTAGTTCAGCGGGTGTGTTAGTGCGTAGAATGTTTGAGTTAAATATGATATGTGGGATACTCTTCTTTGATGCAGATGGCTTGGCGATGTTCTGTCTAGATGTATTGTTAACAGGGCTCGATTTGGTGATCGTAGATGATAGTGTAGGGTGCATCGTTTAAGGTGGAGGAGGCGAGTGAAGAGGAGCATCAAAACCTACAGAACCACGCTTTACGTTAATTAAACTAAAACAGTAAAGTGTATGTACTTATGATAGATTATACATGTTGCCATATTAGGTGAAATTATTTAAAATAGTAAACTTACTGATGCATTTGACTCATTTAAAAATGGGAATCTCTTAAACTCAGTTTCTTTTTATCTTTGTTAGTGATTGTTTATCTTTAAAAAATCCAGGATTTTGCAAGCTTATGAATGAAATTGAAACTGAGGATCTGGTATTTATTCTCTTAAACCATTGTCAAAAAATTTGGAGAAGAGATGGCACCTTATGTTATTGGCTTATGCTTGAGTTGCTGTTGGAACCTTTTATTCTTTCATAGGTTTGATTTTGGTTTATGATGCATCATTTATTGCGTTTCTTAAAATAATATCATGGCCATGATTTTGATTTTGGTGTTGTTGATGTTGTTGGCGCACTTGCAGCTGCTACTGCCGCGTCATCAAGACATAGAAAGGACGAAATCTTGAGGACCCAGTGTTCTTTGCTTATATATAAGAGATGCAATATTTGATATATCTAAAGTTGGATATATCTAAAACACGTCTATCTTTTGAATAAAAAGAAATAGCTCCCATAAATGCAGGTTTTTATATTTTCCTACATCGTTTTTTTATATTTTCTTTGCTATTACTTTAAGTTATTCCTCATGACAACAGTTGAGGCACTGCGGGCACTTTTGTTCAAGAGAACAAACATATATATTGTGAGGCTTTGTTTATGGATGAGAATTTTCTTGGCTATTACTAGCTAAACCGAATGCATAAGTGTAGATGATTAATTAAATTGCTCAAGAATGGATTGTTAGTTAGTTGGTTAGTTAAGTAATTAGCTTTGACTATCTTTGTTACACTTTGAGGTATGCTTAGAATGGTTGACTTATGAGTATCGTATCAATGTGTATTACTTTTTGCTTTTTTATCGCGAATTTGAACAATGTGTAATTATTTGACTATGTTTTGGACAACTAGGCGAGTCTGGATCTGCAGATAGTAATCAAGAATTCCTAAGTGCGTTTCTTTCTAGTCCATACTATCATGTATTAGAATGCTTAAATGTTAGACTATATCACACACATCATAACACACGAAAATGTAAAATCTTAGAGAGAGAAAGGAAGTTTTAGAGAGAGAGAGAGAGAAATGTGTAAAAAAAGAGAAAATGAGGTAGATTACACACACATAAAATGTAACCAACACCCTTCATCACATGAGGTGAAGGGGTATTTATAGTCCCCTAAGCCTAAGAGGCGTATGGGCTTGCTTACTTGGGCCGGGCTTTGCTTAAAGTGGGCTAAGAGCCTGAAACATGGACAATATTATATTACAATCCAAGCCCGTTAAACCCGACTAGCCTATTACAAACTAAGACTAATAATGACTTAAGATGACCGAAAACATTCTTGTTCGACTTAATAAAATTAAGGCTAACAATCTCCCCCAATGTTGAGGTTATCTTGATTTGACTTTATCTCCGCAATGAAAAGTTATCTTGATTTGACTTTGTGCGTTGCCTTCTTTTAGTCTTCGATCTTTGTCTTTTCTTGTTTGTAATGGCTTTGTTTTTTCATGCTTTGTGATCTTGATCTTAAGCCTTCGTCTTTTGACTTTGAGTGCTTGAGATCTTTAATCTTGCATCATCTCTTTGTCTTGAATCATCTTGATTTGAACTGTTGATCAACTTGTGCTTTTTACTAACATGCTCATACTTGTCTTGAAAGCTCCCAATCTCCTCTTTTTTATCAGGCTAATAATCTCCCCTATCTTGATTGACTTTAAAGATCTTTGATGACGTTGAGGAAATTTGTGATTATCAAAGTTGCAGAAGAGTATTATGACATGAAGTTGAGCTTTCTGACCGATAACATTCTTTGTTTAGCAGCAACAGTCATAATGCTAAATGTTTGACCTTAAAAGCTTAAGCATGAGCATGTGGTAATGAATCAGACTCTACTGGAATGAGGCTGCAACACCAACGTTTGTACCTGCATTTTAATGTTAGTAATAAACAGCAGATATGGATGAATATGGTTTTGCATTCGTTAAGATTTTGTTGCAATAACCTCTGGTTCCGTGATGACCAACCTGTGATCAGATAGGTTCAATTTGGAAGAACCTCCTTGATAGGATTTCCAGCTTAAAGCGTAGGATCTTCTAATACAAATGCATTAGATTCACCATGCTTGCTTGTTCTCATTACCGGAACGTCCCAGAGCAGACAACACGATAAGAGTGAATCAGATAGTTACTATCTTTTTTATTAAGTCGTCAATTCATTTAATGGACCAACTCGATATCCAGTTATCACAAGCTTGATTCATATAGAATCTTGCAAGTCACCTACCGAAGTACTGTTTGATGATGACACTGGAAGGATTTCCATTCAAAACTGTGAAACTAAAGAGTATCACTCTGAATGTTCTGGCAAGATCTCAATGATAATGTGTAGGACTCTTGTTACAACTTATGAACTTAATGGTGTTCAACAAGTGCATTTTGATATTGTATCCTAATGAGATTTATAATTTGATCTCTTCTTGGCTCTAGACTCGATTTGTGCACTTTGGTTTTAGTACTCGAAGGCTAGAGCTGACTGCCACCTATTCAATATCAACAATCTCAAAGTGAGATGTCAATAGATAATGTATGTATCTTCGTGACAAATGAGACGAGTCTCTTTTGAGAGAAACTCGAATGGCTAGGAAAGGTTGTGCATTGCATCACTGGGTCCATGACAGCTTTCTTCAATACCAATAATCATCTTTGTGATTTTGATTGATTATGTATTGACCCGGTTTCTGCCTAAGGTGTGTGGAGGGCTTCTTTCTTTTCACCCTTTATCCATACATTTCTTTTTCATTCTTCAACCCATTCAATGTTTACCAAGACGTCATCACTATCACAATGTTGTGATTGTTCCGGTGATAACTCATGTCTTAGTCAACATTTTTCTCTTTTACTCATTCATCTCTAATCATACCTAAGGACTTCTAACCTAACTATGGAATGTCCATGGGTAGATCCCTCCGGTTCTGGTTGGATCATAGGACTTATACCTAACCTTAACCACCTTATGACTTCATCGACGTCGTGAGTTAATTGGTTGTTTGGTATAGAGATCAAAACCATAAAACCTTGAAAGGCAATCAAAGTGTTTGATATAAATCAAGACGTTTTTTTAACACTTTGAGAGTTTCACTTTTTGAAATACTCCCTCACACATGTGCATCGAGATTCAAAATAGTTTCGCACATGTGGGTAGAAGTTGTGCACTTAGAGTCTTAAAGATCACATTCTTCTGGATCACATTTTAATCACATTTTCTCCCTATATTTAAAATAATAAATCTTTTAGTATATGAATTACCAATTGATTAAAATTTATGACATGAAAAGTTTCATGGGGAGAAAAATGTTACCACGAATTTTGTTAGTAATTCATGCAAAATTTTCAGATTGCTCCCATTCAACAATAAATGTGAGATATCACATAATTGAAAATTTAACATTACAAGGAAAAAGTAATATGACACCACAAATATATTGAAAACAGAGTTAGAAGCCTTGGTGAACAGTGTATATTGTGATTTGACATTGAAATACCACATTTTAATTTCACTGAATGTTTTTTGATACATAAAATTGACATTTATGAGATGTACCCAAAATACATTAAAGGATTTGGTTTTTAAAAGCCCCCCTCAAAAATTGATCCACATAAAAATGTCATTTTTAGTACCATAATTTTGAGAAATTATCTAAGGAAGGGAGTGTTGAACACAAAATTTTAAAGATACCACAAATAATATTCTAGATATTAATAAGATACCACAAATTGTATTAACACGAGATTATGACATTTACAGTTCTATTTGAAAAATTGTGTTCAACAATTTTGAAAAACCATGATAGAAGACTTCTCTTCTATTTATAAAGTAAGCACACTGAAACGTACACTTTCTTATGACATTCGGGTCTGGGTTACAGTCTGAAGTGACTGCAAGCCATTTGAGAAAATTAGAAATGACATGTTTTGAAACGTTTGAACTCTTGCTCGAACTTCATTTATACACTCGTGTCAATGTTAATCGACATTTCTAGGTACATAAATGTTATCAATTTCAGGAGACATGTCGAGAAGATTCTTTTTGGTATTTTTGAAATTTTCTGATTTTGTATTTTGTTTTTCTAGATTTTATATTTTTGTATTTTCTTTTTCTTGGTTTTATATTTTTGTATTTTCTTTTTTTAATAATTATATACAAGTTTGATGTTTGATAAATATCAAGCAGATTCATTTGTCAGAGTCTCTAGTTCTGCAGGAGTCAAACATCTCATACCAATTCGCCTAGTTGAAGTAGATGAAGTTAAATCTGGTTGTTGTTGACGTTTATCAGATGCATCAGCAGTAGTAACAGCGAAAGACTTTGAAACAACTTGATATTCTCCATTGAAATATTCGTCGAACAAAGGACTAAATAGACTTTCCAACTCTATCATTGACGTCATGACTATCATATCTGTTAAATACTCCAGCTTTATTTTTTCAGCTTGTAGACGAACACACTATAAACATACTGCTGAGGATAACTTAGAAGTTTTCTCTACCGAAGATCCCGGTCTTGATTGGATTTCTGCTCATAACTTCCTGATACGTCTTCAAAAGCTTTCTTTATACGCTTCTGGTCATCTTGGAGTTTCTGAATTAGCTGCATGTCTTGAAAAAGCTTCATTTTCTTGCACTTCTGGTCATGTCAAAGTTTTCCAGAATCTGCTTCTTATTTGTCGTCCTTAAAGTTCCTTTATCTGAATACTTCGGCTTTAATATGAATTATGCTCTGAACTTCTTGTGCCTTATCTAGTTGAGTTTTACTCCCTCCCAACTAGTAGGCTCTTTTTCTTCTGCTCCCTCCCAAACAGACACCCCTGAGACTGATAAGAATTAATACACTAGTCTTCTCAAGGACCTTCTTTCTCATTTATGGTACTATGTGGGAGAGGATGATATCATCAACATCGTCTCACTTAGGAAGCATCCCAGTCTTGTATAAAGCTCAATATCTAAAGTACACACTTTATCCCTTTTATGAAGTTGAAACCGTAGCACCAAAGTTAATTAAGTCCCAAAAATGCACTTTTCTCCCTCTAGGATATTGATGGTATGAATTGCTACACCAAAGTCAACTAAGTCCCGAGTGTACGCAATTCGTTCCTAAAAAATAGAAGTCGAAACGGTAACATCAAAGTAACAAGTTGAAGCACTAATCATCTCTGTGGACTAACCTCTGGCATGTATTATAAAGCCCGATCAAGTGAACTTGTTGTGCGTCCTTGATGTACACATTTCTCCCTCAATGATGATGATAATCTAAAGGAATCATCATACACATGTGTACATCTTAAACCAACTAGAAATGCTTACTTAGCTTCATATACCCGTGATTGCATAAGCAATACTCTATGAGAAGATGTTAGAAAGTACCCTCTTTATAATTCTCTCTTGATCAACCCAATCCAAATCCCCTTATATATTCAGTAGGCTAATACTGATGACCACTGATGGAGATAACCTGATATAACAAACCCGAGAATGAAGTACACTCCCCTAAATTTGTAACTTAATCTTGTACTATCTGTGTAACGAAGAACAGTGCAGAGGAAAATCTCTAAGTACCATATACCCAAACTCAAAAGTATATAAAAAATACAACACCTCTTGAAATCACAAACCGTATATGCCCGAACAAGTCATCTTTGTTGTGGAGAAAGAAAAAAAATTGAAGACGAGATAAGTACACTCCCTGTGAAAGCCTACTTCAATCCCAAATAAGTAACATCGTAGTCATCAATATCCAATACTAGCCTTTAAGAGTGAAGGTGAATTTTGGTAAGGATCATTTTTAGTGTAATGTATTTTTTTTTTTTGTTGTTCATGACTTTTGATGTGATTTGAATGTTAACAGATACACGGCTCAATAACAGCATAATAACGACCCGTCTAAGTAATAAAAACCCGGTCTTTTATACTTTACCTGACAAGATCTTGTTTTAATACTCGGCTCAATCCACTAACATAATTTACAATAAACTGATAGATAAACTTATTAGCATTTTGGCCCAAACCATCATAATCCAGCCCAATACTCAACAACAATCGGCCCACATATTCAATAAAAACCAGGCCCAAAATGAAATAATCATACTTGGTCCATATATTGTGTAGATATATACCCCTTATTCCTTTTAGTTAGGGCATAACTTACCCTAACTCTAATCCTATTTCACCAAAAACATAACGCCCCCATCTTTTTTCCACTTTATCATAGCAGATCTAAACGCATTCATTCCTAAAATTATCATCACATCTTAGTAATACACATCCATATCTGATACAACCCACACTCTATTTGATTCTTTGTTTCTAAGATACAAACACAGACTCATAAAAATTAAGCCATACGAACATCCTTACCTCAACCAAAGTCCCTTTATCTTTTTCTGCTTAAGTTTACCGAGCACCATTCAAGGTTAACTGATTTGTCCATCAAGGTCTTGGCTTCAAGATCATATCGAGGGTCTCAAGTAGGTATTTGTTTTTTTTCATTTTAGTGTGAAATCAAAGCAAAGATTGAATTTTAACAGACTTGTTAAAGTTCTTTCTTTAATTTTCAAATATTAAAAGAGGGTTATATCTTTACAGATCGATGATGAGTTTTCATTTTGTGTTCTTGATCTGATAGGGGTCTTGATTTAATTTAAACACATGAAACAATGAAACTGAGATCATTTGTGGTTGTTGTATTCGTTCAAGTCATGATGTAGATTGGAGATGGGATCAGATTAGATTGTGGATTCTTGATTATGGTATGTGATGATGGGTTTTAGGTTAGTTGAGTTGGATTAGATGTTGAGGCTGTTGGTGTAATTGTTGATGTTGATTGTGTTGGTTGATGTGGATTTGTTGAAGTTGGTTGTTGATTATGTTGTTATGGTTATTGTTTCGAGTCTGATTGTCTTCTTCTCGACACTGCTTCTTTAAACCTTTGACTTGATACTGACTCGTTGACTGAGTTGACCCAGTCAACTCGGTAATTACTAAGTTGACTCGGTCTGAGTCATGGAATGCATATTTCGTATAAATATGTCAAAAACATGTTTCGCATAACCCTGTAATACTGCATATTTCGCAGAAATAGATCAAAACTTATTTCGTATAAACCTGTTGTAGTGCATATTTTGCAGAAATAACACACCTGTATATTTCACATAATAAGCACATCTTATACATATTTTGCAGCCATCATAACATATTTCACATCCTTCAAAACACATTTCGCAGCCTTCAAAAACCCAGAAAAACAAACTTTGAAAAAGATATTTGAAGGGCAGAAAAGAAACCACAGAATAAGCTGTGACAGTGAAAGGACCAGATATGGTTTTTGATAAGTTTTGGAAAATAAAGGGACAAAAAAACTCATCAATAAGCTTGAAATAAGCTCGAAAGAGGCTGAAACAACCAATACGCTACATACTTTCTTTATGTATTTAGTAAGGTTGATAAAGCACTAGAAAATTTGAATCTTGGTTGCAACAAAAATCAGACCATGACTTTTTCTACCCAAATAAGCTACGAAAATAAGCATAAATAAGCTGTAAATAGGCTGTTAGCACACGAAACAACAAACACAATAACAAAACACCGCCAGTTAGCTCTTGATACCACTTGTAGGATTGATGAATACCTTTTCGAGGGGACGAGGTTGATCAAAATAACAAGGATAAACCATGGTTGTTTTAGTAAGAGAAAGTAGAGAGATGGAGGAAGAAACTTGGATAAGATTAGATTGAAAATGTGCAAATAACATCGACAGCCCTCATGGAGAGCCATGAGGGGTATTTATATGACAACCATATCCTAACCATGCCTAAATAACAAAAGTAACCACTGCGTAGCACGCAGTGTTAATAACTAGTCAAATTCACGTGTAAGATGCCAGCTTAACAAAATAGTAAGGCTAACATTAAAAAATCGAACATACACATCAAAGTGGCTATGAAGTAGTAGGCTGTTTGAAACTGCTTTAAGCAAAATAATACGAAAGCATATTACTTTATGGTGTTTGGCCTATGCAAGTTAAAATGAATATCACTGACATAGAAACCAGCAGATTCACTAATTTAATGTTAATCGTTAGAATATATAGATATTTTACATATATAAGTGAAAATGCTCGAATATAGTTGGGTGCAATTTAGATGCATTATCCTGTATTGGTAGTTTAGATGCATTATCATGTATTAATAACGAAATGCAAGTACATTGTAGCTGATATTTTTTGTTTATGTGTAGGAAAACCATGTTTCTATCCGAATAGCACGGCGCCGTTCGTATTCATGTCGATTAAACCTGGTGATTACCAGGCTCAAGTCGAACCCGTGGTTTTTACCGCCAGCTAGGGGTGTAATTGAGTCAATCTGATATCGAGCTTGACAGGGCTTGAGCTTGGCTCGAAATGTATAAGCTAGGCTTGATAGCTTGACGAGCTTTAATCATTTAGGCTTGAGCTCGGCTCGAGTAAAGCTCGATCTCGGCTTGAAAAGTTTGAATTTATACATAAACATTTAATTCAATAGCTAAATTCATCAATAAATTCATGAAAATACACAATGACCAAAAGAGCAAAGAACTTATACAAAAAATTCGGAAAAAATAGGGTTAAAATTATCATTCTAACAAATATTTAATTATTATACCAATATTCACGTTATTATTAAGGTTATTTATATAAATATGTATAATAAAAATATATATGTTTTTAAGGCTCGAAAAGCTCGATAAAAGGTCGAGCTCGAGCTATTAAAAGGTCGAGCTCGGATCGTTATGTGTTTCAAGCTAGTTTATTGGGCTCGAGCTCGGGCATTAACTAGATAAAAGCTCGACTCAATCGAGTAAAACTCAAGCTCGAGCTCTAGTTGCTTGATAAAAGCTTGACTTGTTTGCACCCCTACCAATAGCATCAACGCCTATTCTTCCACTTCTATTTAGGGTTTTTTTGTTCCTTCTCTTCGATGACAATATCGATTTGAAACATTGCAGTAGGACCTTACAAGCAATGAACAACAAAGTCGAGACTTGGGATATTCCAAGCCACACAGCCAGAAAGGACACCGAGTCTGTATACGCTATTATATATGGTTTTCAGTGGACAATAACAAATTATGTTCACACAGTAAATGTAAGCTCATCTTTTGACTAAAGGGTAAGTTAACCATAAGAATAGTGATTATAATGGTTTCTTAGGATTGTTTATTAGATTAACCAATTTTAAGTCATATGCATGTGGTTATAGGATTTGTTTTTTAGGCACACATTTAATCATATTTTTAAGCATATCAATCATTTTCATTATTAGGATTGAAATAGGATTGTTATATGTCCTAATAATTGTGAATTTAGACTTAAAGGGTGTTTGGGATTGCTTCTTTTATAAGCAAATAAGTAGTTTTACAGTTTGGCAAGTGTAGAACCATAGAGTAGGGGGTGAATACGGTCTTCTTAACTTCTTTGAAGTTTTTAAAACTTCAAGTCTCAAAGAGCCGAGTGGTGGAATGATCTACTTGAAGATGAAGACAATAAGTATATAGAGATAGAGAGAGAGAGATTCCACGATATATATTGGTTCATGATGGGCGGTTTATACCATCTGTACGTCTAGTTGTGAATCCACGACACGATACTATTACTCTAGTATAATTATTTTTGTCCACTATAAACCGTATTACAACTTCGCTCCACCGATATGCACTAAGATCGGCGCTCACTAAGAAGAGCTACTTCCTATGGTATTTCTCCATCGGAATCCACCCTTAAGACCCTATGATTCGACTTTTCCTCTAGGATCACTAAGATCAACTAGGACCACTAATAACTTCCCATTGGAAGCTTACCAAACTCCAACTAGATCCCCAATGATCTAGGATTCATCACTAAGGTACAAGACTTACCTTACAACCAAATTGAATGAATGAAAAATAGTTGAACCAAGTCCTTACCTAACCTAGAGACTCGATTCTAATAGAAAGGATATGAGAAAGAATACCCTTGACTAATAACACACAAGTGTATATTAGGTATTTGTGTGTCTCTCTTGCGGAGATGTGTTCTTCAATAGATGATAGAAGAGAAGATTAAGAACACAAGAGGTGTTAGACTTAGAGGATAGGAAAAGAGAAAAGCAAGGAAGAAAGAATGGCAAGAGGTGAGGAATACAATAACCAAGAGGGGGTATTTATAGGCCAAAAACCAAGTTGGGCATACCCAAACAGCTAGTAGCGCGCTGACCCACGCATCAGCGCGCCAAAAATCCGACTTGGGTTTTTCTAGTTTTTGGTGTTTTAACTACCCGCTCTTGCTAAACCCCTAATTGTACTTCACGCTTTGATCTTTCCATCATTTTTACAGTCAAGGTTAACTAAGTCAAATATCCATTTGTTAAAAACGTTTATGAAGTAATAAAAAGTGTTTTGGGGATGTTTGTCCAATATCAATGATAGAGAAGAACTATTAGACAAAGGATGTGTTTGGGTATTCCTCACATGTATATGGTTTAGTTTGGAACTAACCAAGGTTAGGTTGATGAGTTGGCATGGTTAAGAGATAAAGGAATATGACAAAGAATATTCTAAACTTTATGAGGAAGTGTGGATGTTGTGAGAGAGAATTTGAAATTCAAATTCAAATTCAATTTGACATGTGGGATTGAGTTGGCATAATGTAATAGAAGGGAGCCTATGGCTTATGATTCAACTTTCAAATTTAAATTTGAAATGTTTAGGATAAGGATAAGGTTGAGGTGTAATGAGTTGGAAATAGGTTGGAATGAGTTGGCTTAGATGTGATGCTGATGTGATGGAAGGGAGCCTAAGCTTTAAATTCAAAATTCAAATTTTAAATGCTAAGAAAGGTGGTAAGGTGGCAAGGTGTGTAGGAGAAGCTTTGTGAGTGTGTGAAATTTGAATTCAAACTAAGAAGTGTGTGAGGAGAGGTGTATGGAGGAAGCTTTGAGTGTGTGTGTGTAGTTTAAATTTAAGTGAAAGAGAGTGTGTGTGTTGAGATAAAGAAGAGAATGAATAGAGAATGTGTGGTAGAGAATGTTTGGATGTGATGTTTAGGAGCCTATGTTGGAATGTTAGGGGACAAGAAGTACAACAAGGTACAATGATGTAAGGGAATGTGAGTTATCCATGTGGGTGTATTTTGAGGAAGGTTTAGGCTTGTTGTTATGAAGATAAGTGATAAAGATGATGAAGGTAATAATTAAATAATTGATTGGATTGGTAATCATATTGCCATAAGAAAGAAAATAGATGGGCAAATGTGATTATGAAATGATTTAGAGAAGGAATGTTTGAAGTGTGTGAAAGATGTGCATAATCATTCGTTAGGTTAGAAGGGATTAAAAATGATTAGGAGGATGTTTATAAAAGAGTAAGTGAGGTATAGGTGACACGTGAGGAATACATGTGGAAGTTTGTAAATTTATTTATATAGAAAAAGGTAGGAAGGTTCAAAGTAAGATTAACTTTCAATTTCCACAAACTCAAATAGTCATTTAGACTTTAATCTATGATTGTTAACAATGGATTTGATCACTAATCATCTTGATGCAAACAAGCTAAGTGCTTTGCATCTTAAGTAAAGCATATCCCATAACAGGAAAGGATGCGTTTACGCAAAGTGACATTTAACTTAGTTTGACCAATAAGGGAGTAAAACCCGTTACATGATTAATAACAACGTCATTAAATGTAAAATTATTTTTAAACAAGTTTTTAGTGAGTTTTATTTCATTTCTCCCCCTTTTAATAGAATCAAAAAGGCTTCGTCAATGCATAAATATTAATCTGACGGAATAAATGCTCCCCCTTGATGTGTGCTCCCCCTCGTTTGAGGGCCCTAAAGAATCGAGCTATGGTGACTTTGCTACAAAACCAAGTTAAAGAAACGAGTACAATATATTTCTAAATACTAGCAATTGTCACAAAAAATATATTTAAATATAAAAGATTTGCCAACCAACAATATATATATTTGTGTCAACCAATCATCACAAAATATATAATTACCAATGAACATAAAAATATATGCAACATCTTAAAATTTTACCATAAAAACATAAGAACAAGCAAATATATTATGCAACAATCAACATAATTTAAACCATAAAATTAAAGTCCATTCATTAACCATAAATATTGTATTTAAAACACAATTGTACACATGCATAAAATTTAAAGATGACAAATGTCTAACTAGACTAGAAGACCATAAGACTTGCTTCAAAAAGTTGCTGGATTTTTATGAAAAGCAAGAGAAACTTAAGCAAATAATATGCTTGATTTGCTGGTGGAGAAGTTGTTGGTGTGGAAGGGTCCGGTGGTGGTGTGTTTGGTAGAGATTGTTGTGAGAGCAAGTGCTCAATGAAGGAAAACATGTAGTGGAGTTCATCTCTCAATCCAAAGATCAAGGTGTGGTTATGGAGGCAACACAAGAAAGTTGCTCCATGGGCTTCAAGTAGGTTGAATGGAATAGGATGACCAAAGATGGGTGGTGATGGCATTGTTGGTGGTGATGGTGTGTTGAAGGCAAAGTCAAGTGGGGTTATTGGTGAAAGAGTAAGTATGATATCCATGGGTTCTTGGTCTTGAGTAGGTGATGGATGAAAGACCCTAGGATGAGAGTTAGGTGAGCTTAAGTAGGGATTGGTTGAAGGAGATGTGTAGTAAGAAGTAGATGAATTTAGTTTGGAGTTGATGAAGGATGAAGATGTTCCTTTGGTTGATGGTGTTTTGGATGATGCATTGGGTGCATTAGGTAATTTGGGTTGTTGTTGTAGAGATGTAGTTTTTGAGTCATTTTTGGTAAGGTCAATGAATAATTTTCTTGGTGGAATTATAGTGATTTTTGATTTCATAGAAAGTCTTAAGGTTGAAGCTTGAGTGGAAGCCATGGAATTATTTGAGGTTAAAGATGAATGAAGAAGATGATGGTTTAGAAGTGAAGAGTTGCTTAGCATTTTATTTAGAGAAAATGGTATGGAAATGGTATGGGTTGGTGTTAATGAAGCCATTTCCAAATAATGTTTGTATTTTATAGGTAATTATAGCTGAGCCTAAGTAAAAGGGAGTCAAAAAGCATAAAAACAGTAAAAACCGTGATCAGATAGGCCGACCCCTTATCATTATGCCTGCCCCCTTATTAATAAGGGGGCCGTCCTTGATAATTAAGGGGGCCGCCACCTGGAAATTTCCAAGTTGTCCAGGTTTTTGTTTTCTGCTTAAATTTGTAAGAAAATGGGATTTTTGGAGGCCATTTTGCAGCAAGTCCTATGTGTTAAGCATGGCATATTAACTTAAAAGAAATAAACATTAAGCAAACGCTAAGATTAATAATCCATAAATTCTAAGCAAGTTCAAGTGTTTTCGAATGATTCGAAATAGCATCACACACAAGCAAATAAATAGTCTAACATGAAAAATGACAAACACACATAGTTAAGAGAGAAGTCTAAACAATTTATTCAAACAAGTTTATTTAAACAATTATCATCTTTATTCATTTCCTTTTCCTTGAGAATACCCCCTTGAGAGTCTTTGCAAATGACTTGAACGCACCCCGTTGTTCCTTATGAATTTGTTGTTGGCGGTTAAGTAAAGTTGTTTATCACCCGAATAGAAGATCCGCATTTTGTCGAGAAGTGGTGGGAATGTTGTATTCATGATGGGTAAGTGGTGAAATAAAGTTAAGGTAAAAAGTAGGAGATGGAGTACTAGCTCGAGAAGTACTTTCATTTTCGGTTTCTTCGTTATCTTGATGAGATGATGATCCAAAATGATAGGCGGATGATGAGGAGACAGAATGACGAGCTCTTTGTTACCCGTGGTCACTTTGGGGTTTATGAGTTTGAACAAGAGCAAGTGGATGCATGACTCGATCAACAACATTGTAAATGCCATTTTCAAGATATGGAAAGAATTCCATGACGTGTCAATATAGGCATGTCAAAAGCATACCATAAGGTAAGTTTTCTATTGGAGTAGCCCGAGCATTTTCTATTCGTTTTACAACGAAATAGGCAAGATTATATTGTTTTTCGGCAACAATACAATACAACATGTGAGCAAGACAAGCCGAAAGATGGTCCCGGTGGTCTCTTAGGCCGAACACATTCTCACGAATGAGTTCTTCCCAACGTTTCATGTCTTGTCTCACCTCTTTGGTAAGAATTTGATTTGATGAGAGAGTGACATTTTTACTTTTAATAGTACGATTACACTCAATACGTTCAAATTGAAGGAATCGATGAAGTTCTTCGCGAGTAGGTAGTTCGCTATGACAAGGTCCTTTGGGTTCTTGAAAAATAGAAAGGGATGAAAGATCCCATTCATTTATGAAGGCACATTGACCAATGTATGGCATTTGAAGAATTTACCCGAATTCCGCAAGCGAGAGAGTAATAAATTCGTGTTGGATCATGAAAGAGATTAGAAGATGATCGGACTCATTTGTTTGGAGTGTGAATTGACTATAAAAATCTAGAACGAAATGAGAAACAATTGGTTCATTTATTTCGTAAAGACAATTCAAACCAATGTTAGTAAAACAACGCTCAATATGGTTGGATTTGTAATAGAGTTCATCAACAACTCTACCCTCATGAATACATCGATTTTCAATGGGTTTATAGACTTTTGCAATGGTGGTGGATATACCGGGTGTTTTGGATACTTTAGGAATGTAAGAGTGAGTGAGGAAAGTGTCACCAACTATTGCTCGAGGCATATTTAGCACCTAATCAATAAAAACAAAAATACTAATGAAAAAAAATAGTGTCAACTATATATATATATATATATATATATATATATATATATATATATATATATATATATATATATATATATATATATATATATACACATAGTAAGAGATGGAAATTCAAAAATAAAACCTAGTGTGTGTCTCTATGACAAATGTGAGTAAGATTATTCGACTCTAAAATAAAAATCTAATAAATATCCAAAACGGCTCTTTATTTCATTTTGTTCACCACGAATGTCGAAAAATATCATTCGATTAGATATTTCGGCAAAAGTTTTGAGTATGTGTATGTATGTAAAACGTTTATTAGCAATATATTAACAATCATACGAAATATATATATACATATTTATAATATATATATACTATATCTATAGATATATATATAATATATATATCTATATATATATAGTTATATATACGTATAGTAACGTATACGTCTACGTACTTATACACATACGTATAGTCTACGTATAGTAACGTATACACATACGTATACGTACGCATACATATAATACGCATAATATATATTTTAACGTATATATATCGTTATATTACGTTATATATTTATGTAACGTATATATATCTGTAGTATCTATTTACGTCAAGACGTATATATATACGTACGTATATATATATTATATATAATATATATATATATATATATATATATTATATATATATATATATAATACTATATATATATATATATATATATATATATATATGTATGGAATCTAGTTAAAATGGTGTAGGTGTTTAAAGTTGTTAAAGTGAGAAACAATAAAAATTGGACAAATGTCACATTATTTAATTAGTCGTTGGTCCGTGTACGATTTGTTGGTTCGTGTACGAGTTGTTGGAGGTTTTTGTTCGTGTACGAGCAATTGGTTCGCGATTTTTAGTAATGCAAGTTTCTTGTGTATCAATTGTTTATAATAGTTTAGCATTTATTTGTTAACTCAGATGTAACTTGTAAGAGTGTATCATTCAATTCGTGAATAAAATATATATTTCTATTAATAGTCTTTTGTGAAGCAAAATTATGTATCATATGTATCAGCTATAAACGATGTCGTATCAAGTTTTTTTGTGGTTGTACATCAATTTTTACGTATAAGATTTAATTTCATGTATCTACTATTAATTAAATCACATATTAATTAATAAATTCAATGGTTAAGATCACTTCTCATTTTAACAACTTTAAGCTACTACACTGCAATAACCCTCCCGTATTAATGTGTATGTATACATAGCTGTGTATATATACATAGCTACAGTATCACCATAATCATCAATCGCCGGATTCTCAGTTTCCAC
This sequence comes from Tanacetum coccineum, assembly GCA_026074375.1. Classification (NCBI taxonomy): domain Eukaryota; kingdom Viridiplantae; phylum Streptophyta; class Magnoliopsida; order Asterales; family Asteraceae; genus Tanacetum; species Tanacetum coccineum. The sequence goes on along the minus strand of BQNB010102578.1, from coordinate 7,768 downwards.
TCAAATCAAAACTTAAGGGCATTATGTATCAATTTTTTAAGACAAAATAACTGATTAAAATTAGATTACGGGATTCTCTCCTTTGACTCATAACTGAAACCACCAACACATAGCTACAATATCACCATAATCATCAATCGCCGGATTCTCAGTTTCCACTCAAATCAAAACCTACAATATCCAATAATTAGGGGAAATCTGTAATTAATAGCTACAAATTGTATATAAATATAGGGTGTACATTGACCACATTCTAGGGCAATTTTTTCAGCACCTAGAATTGAACGTTAGGATTCCATGGCTACATTGTATGGTAAGTGCTACATTGCTTGTGTTTTTATGTTTTTGATATTAAATATTGCTCGTTTCTAACTAACATTGTTGTTGTTTTTTAGTGAGACGAAGTGGGCGTTTATCTGACCAAAAGAAACCAAATAAGGGGGACGATGAGGAGGAGGTTATCGATCTAACTATTAAAGACTGGGATGGAGCAGGAGATGGTATGTGTCAGTTTATAATTGTTTAATTAATTGAATTAGGGGTTTTGCAAATTATTTTGATTGATTGAATTAGGGGTTTTTGCAATATGTGTTATTGATTGATTTAGGGGTTTTAGATATAAGTTGGATGTATAATTTGTTTTGGGGTAAATTGGTTCGTATTTAGAAAATGTAAGTTCAATGTGTGCCGGTTTGTGTGCCGATATGGTGACGGTCTGCAAGTCTGCATTTTATGGTGTCAAATACTTTGTAATGGAAATGTGTTGAGTTATATTGTTTGAATGTTAGTGATACTATGCTGTCATTTGTCTGAATTGTTGTATACATATTTTACTTATGTGTCAATGAATGGCGTGTCATATGTGATGTACTATATAGTACATTACTTGTGTTGCGGTCCCATGTTTGTATGTGAGTTACAAGGTAGTAAGTTTCTTAGTCAATAAATGGTGTTTCATGTGTCAAGTAGTATGCTTGTGCGCGAGTCTCGTTGCTTCATGTGTAAGTTAACACAATCCTAGCGTTAAATCACACACACTAAAAGGAATGATGAATAAACAATAATAAACAAGTGACCATTAGATAGATCTTATTAAAATGTGGTCGGGATTAGTGATATAGGAAGGATTAATAATAAGCAGTTGACTGTCAGTATTAGGTAGGGCCGGATTTTAGCTTTGTTAACCATCATGTGAGACTTTACTTCTATCTATATGTTCATAAAACCTTCTTGACAACCTGAATTAGTATTCGAATGCTTTGACACCCTGCATTAGTATAGACTGGGTCAAAATGGTATTTTGTTTCCATAACATGTATTATGTTTTGGTCGGTGCAATCCCGTGATCTTGAGTTCGATCCTAACACACAACTATTATTTTTACGTCCATAAACTAACATTAACTGGGTCATATCAGAACATTAGGATATCATGATCTATTCATTTTTAGTTTTATAGGTTTTTTGGTTCAGTGTGTCGGTTGTTTGTAATGTGTCGGTCATTTGTATTATGCCGGTTGTTTGGAATGTGTCAGTCATTTGTAATATGCCGGTTGTTTGAATGTGTCGGTCATTTGTAATATGTCGGTTGTTTGTAATGTTTCGGTTGTCTGTAATGTGATGGTGGTTTGTAATGTATCGGTGGCGTTGCTTGTTTGCAATGAGTGACGTTGCAAATAACAGCGTCGAGTGACCAAATGCATGAATCCTTCTTTCTATTTGTAAGAAATCTCACATATGGTATTTGATCAACTAAAACCAGCAACATATATATTACGTACAACAAGAAATCCATTTCTTGAATGTTATTTGATCAACTAAACTATAATAAAAATCAATTTGGAAGCATAATGGGTTGTTTGTAATGTGTCGGTCGTTTGTAATGTGCCGGTTTTTTTGTAATGTGTTGGTTGTTTGTAGTGTGTCGGTTGTGCGTCTGCGATTTAGCAGCTGTCATATATTATCAGCTGTATCGTTGTGTGTAGGTTGTTTGTAATGTGTTTTTTGTATGCTGTTGGCTACCAGAATTTATGAATGATAAAATAAATGAAGTAGCTAAAACAATAAATGAAGCAGCTAAAAAAATGGGTGTCGATTCTATGGCAAATTGAGAAGCTAAAACTAGTGATACATGGCAAGAAGGCGTTGGAAAAGAAAGACAATATTGAAAAAGGTACGGGGAAGGAGAAAATTATTGCTTGTAAAAC
>BQNB010102577.1:3149-20375 GCA_026074375.1 Tanacetum coccineum | reverse complement strand
CCCTAACCAACCCAAATCGTGCCCTTAATAGGTGGTTTTATGGCTTCTAGTTAATCTCCAATGGTTTTCTCATTACCTCTCTAAGTACACATCTTAATTACCATATCAATGGTACATGATACTCAAGATTTGACAAATCTTATAGGTTGTATGTGTTATTTGCTTGCCGCTGGTATCAAGAGGGAAAAAGAGCTCAAATGGTTATTACCCAATGTACATTAGGCTATCTTGGAGACATTAAGGACAAGGTTAATAAAACCTTGTTGTACATGTACTTAGTTTAAGCAAAAGAAGATTTTTTAGTTGTGCATATGCATGGGACGAGTAGGATTAGAGGGAAAAGGTAGGTTTTTGAAATCTTATTAAGATTATACAAGTACAAGGCTTAATTAAAGGGTATTGTACAATATTGTGTAAGTATCCAATGTTTGATGGTTTTTTGTTTACCCCTATTCGGCCACAATGGCTTATTAACACAAGAATTTAATTATTTTTGTGTTTAAGGTTTAAAAGTGGGTATTGGTTTGAGTCTAGGTAAGTCTAGGTATTTCCGAGGTGTGTCTAAAGGTATTTTATCGCGAAACATAAGCCTTTTACGTGACCAATAAAATAAAATACGTAAAGTTAGTAATTGTCTTCCTAATAATTACATAACACTTGCTTGATGTAAACCTTAATTTATTTAGTGGCCGTTTATGTTAAATGATTATTTCTAGTCTACGCGATTTAGATTAAAAGTTAAATTATAAGTAAACGCGTATTGGACTAAAATAAATAGTGAAGAATAATAAAGTCGTAAAATGACCTAAAATTGAGAAATTTTACAGTCTCCACTCGTTAACAGAGCTTTGTCCTCAAAGATTAAGATCTTGTAGTGGATGACGAAGCCTAGTTTGTGAAAAGCTGTGGGTATTTCTGTTTGAACGAATCTTCACGTTCCCAGGTGAACTCAGGACCTCTCCTAGAGTTCCAGCGAACCTTAACCAATGGTATCCGGCTTTGCTTTAATCGTTTGATCTCCCGTTCCATGATTTCAACGGGCTCTTCCACAAACTGGAGCTTATCATCAACGTGAATTCCTTCCAACGGCATGGCTAATGGTTCGTCAACGTAACATTTCTTCAGATTAGACACATGGAAAGTATGGTGAACCCTGCTCAACTCTTGAGGAAGTTCCAGCCTGTAGGCAACCTTCCCAACCTTGGCTAACACCTTGAAAGGTCCGACATATCTCGGGTTCAACTTGCCCCGCTTACCGAATCGTACAACCCCTTTCCAAGGTGAGACCTTGAGCATAACCCTATCCCTAACTTCAAACTCCATCGGCTTTCGCTTTAAATCAGCGTAGCTCTTTTGTCGGTCCTGAGCAGCTTGAATTCTCTGCTTGATCAGGAAGATCTTTTTTGTCGTTTCTTGGATCATTTCCGGACCAGTCAGTTAGGCTTCTCCAAATTCGGCCCAGCACACAGGTGATCGACATTTTCGGCCATAAAGTGCCTCATAAGGTGCGGCCTTTATGCTAGCATGATAACTGTTGTTATACGAAAATTTGGCTAATGGCAAATGCTTAACCCAACCCTTTCCAAAATCGATCACGCAAGCACGTAGCATGTCCTCGAGAGTTTGAATAGTCCTCTCGCTCTGGCCGTCGGTTTTTGGATGATACGCGGTGCTCATACTCAGATCTGTACCCAAAGCTTTCTGAAATGATCTCCAAAAGTTTGATGTGAACCTCCCATCACGATCACAGATGATTGAAACAGGTATTCCGTGTCTTGCTACTATCCTGTTCAGGTACAACCTTGCCAACTTGTCCAATGGATCATTTTCCCTTATTGGCAAGAAGTGAGCAGATTTTGTAAGTCGATCCACAATCACCCAGATGGTGTCAAAACCTTGTGACGACTTAGGAAGCTTGGTGATAAAATCCATCGTGATATTATCCCACTTCCACTCGGGTATTGCTGGTTGTACTAACAATCCCGATGGCCTTTGATGTTCGGCCTTGACCTTTGCACATGTCAAGCACTTGCTAACATATGTGGCGATGTCGGCTTTCATATTGGGCCTTCATGTTTGGCCACCAATATAGTTTCTTCACATCTTGGTACATCATTCAGAACCTGATGGATAGAGTATTTACGAACTTGTGGGATTGGTGCTAATCACGAATCTATAAGTATCCATAGCAATGTAACCAACTCCTGCCGTGTAAACATAAAGTTCCATCGGCGCGTGGTTCCAACCTTTCCTTGGGTATGTCCTTTCTGATCATACCGCCTACATCTTCATTCACAAGATTCTCTGGCTTCTGGGCTTCGATCTGAGCTTCTAAAATTCGTTTGGGAAGATCCAAGCTAATAGTCATAACTAAGGCTCGAACCCGCAGTGGCTCAATCCGTTCCTTACGGCTCAATGCATCAGCCACTAACGTTGCATCCCTGGATGATAACGAAAGTCATCATCGTAGTCATTTAGCAATTCTAGCCAACTGCGTAGCCTCATGTTTAAGCTCCTTTTGATCAGAAAGGGAGTAAAAAAAAAGAAGAGAAAAATGTGTAGTATGCTTTTATGGTCGTGGAAGTGAACACAGGTTCATCGGTCATATAGATAGTTCTCCATATCTTTAGAGCAAATACCCACCGATCCAAGTTCTAAATCAGAGTGGTTTGTTGATCTTTCCATGAACTTTAACTGTCGAGAAGCGATAGGCACTCACCTTCTCACTCTGCCATCAACACAACACACGCCTTTCTTTAAGCCAACACATTAGACCACAAAGCTTTCGCTTCCTTCGGTAAGGCCAAATTGTGTGCACTGCACAACTTCAGCTTTATTACTGAAACGTGTTCTCTTCCTTTACCCCAATTCAAACTTGATTTCCTTTCTGAGTGACTTTGTCTTGTTAGCAATCTTTGAAAATCCTCGAAAAAACCTATGAAAGTACCACAGCAAGACCTAAAAACTAGCGGATCTCCGTTGTGTCTTAGAAGATTCCCAATCCTGATATATTCTATCTGGTTGGATCTACATGAATACCACTGTTATCAAAGACGTGTGACCATAAGTATACCTCGGAATCCAAAATTCACATTTTGAAAACTTAGCATACAACTTCTCTTTCTTAAGCAACTCCAAAATTGCCTTAAGATGTTCTTCGTGTTCCTTCCCGTCCTTTGAATAAATAACTATGTCATCAATGAAGACAATTACAAACTTATCCAAGTAAGGCTTGCATTACTTCGGATCATGCGGTCCAATGAATACACAGCAAGGTGCCATTAGTCAGTCGAATGGCAATGTCCTAAACTCGTAATGTCCATTACCGAATCGAATTCGTCTTTGAAATGTCATGCCTCTCGTACTCAAAAGCTGGTGATAACCCGATCTCCAGATCTATCGTCGATATAAATATTGGATCCTTGAAGTGATCAATAAATCGACGATCCTCAGCGAGAGGAAACGATTCTTCACTGTCAGCTTATTTAACTCACATTAGTCGATGCACATCCTGAATGACCCATCCTTCTTTTTTACGAATAGGACCGGGGCTCCCCAAGGTGAGGAACTAGGCCTTATGAATCCAATGTCGGAAAGCTCTTGTAGTTGTTCCGATAATTCCTTCATTTCGGATGGAGCCAATGATACGTGTCTACGAGACAACGGTTCGTCTCCTGGAATAAGTCGATTTTGGAATTCCACAGGTCGAGTCGTAGGAAACCTTGGCAAAGTCCTCTGTATATAACTTACAGGAAAATCTCGGACGATTGTTACGAACCTTAATTTTTTTTCCTTCAACTTGTCCTCCTCTTATCTGGTGGAATATGTGCCGAAAAAGCCTGCATCCTTTCGCCATGTACTCTTGAGCTTTTGAACATGAGATAACTTTCAACCGAGATTCTCTCCCGTTGCTACTTTCGTTGCCACAAAAAGTCAAAGTTTCATTCCCATAGGGAACTTGAACAAGTTTCTCATCGCACACGATCACGGCGTGACATCTTCTTAACTAGTCCATACCGATAATGACTAATCACTTCTGACTACACTCTTTAATATATAGTAAATATATATAAAATATACTTATAAATATATAAAAAGAAGGGTAGGAATCAAAAGTTCTCAGTTATAGTAATCCGGAAGTATGATTCCCGGGTCGTTATCCCCGATGAGGAAAGCAATTAAAAGTCAAGAGTCGTTTTGAGAATCTATGTTTGAATGGGATAAGATTGATATTGTTTTTCTAAAACTATAAGAAAAATAAGGCAAAAACTTAAAAATACTTAAGGAAAAACAAATTTTAGCTAAAAATGTAAAACGGAAACCCTAAACTGTGACTAAAAACCCTAAATTTCCAAAAATAAACCTAAAATAAATTTTTCACTTTTAATAAACATTAATTAACTAAAAAGTAAGATTAAAGAAAACTAGAATGAAAACGGAGATGATTTGAGCTTAAAAACACGAAAAACGTGAACGGGAATGAATCTCGTTCTTTAAAAAGTAAAATTTTGCAAATTAAACCCTACGGAAGCAAAACTATTTTTCCTATGAACTATATGATAAAAGAAAATTTTCTAAAAAAGAATTACTTGAATATTTGACTTATAATAATTTTTTATGAATTAAAAACGATTTTAAAGAAAATTAAATATAAAAAATACTAAACAATTTATAAAAATTCTAAAAAAATATATGAAAATAGCTTGAACAATAAGGAATCTAAGAAAAATAAGATTGGAAACACAGCTTATCAAATAAGCTGTGTTATAAGCAAAAACAGCTTATTATACTTAATGAGCTAAAACGTATATAAGTAATAGATTTTGCAAGGGATACCGATGACTATGTAGCACAATGGATGGTAGTGTGGGGGAAAAACGCTTGGTGAGGGTGGAAGAGGTCCGGGTCGAGCCTTGCTCACCCGGGCTTCCCACTAATGCAAGTGTTTTTATTTCGCCATTTTTTATAACTTTTAGAAAACTTGAAATAAGCATTTTTTACAAACAACCTTTTTTTAAACCTCACATAAGCACAGAAATAAGCTAGTAAGAGAAAGAATTAAGCTAAACTAGCTCCTAAGTCCTAAAAAACTAACTGTTGTAATTTTTTTAAGGAGGAATAAGCACATAAAATGAAACAAATATGCTAAAACAGACTAAAAGTTATGTCTAAAAAGCACATAAGAACAAAAATAAGCACAAATGTTAAGCTAGATAGACAGAAAAGCTAAAAAGGCTTAAATTCACTTGAAATTTACACTAGAAAGCAAATAAGCTCAAATAAGCTTATGGCAAAACCAAATAAGCTAAAATGGGTTTATACTTACCTAATAAGCTAGTCTAAACCTAAATAAGCAAATAAAATTACAATAAGCAAAATAATTCCAAATTACCTTTTGACCAAAACAGTTAAGCTAAAAGGCCTATAGGGACTTTTTTAGCTTGAAAATAAGCTAGCTAAGGGCTCCTTATGGCTTAGTGGCTTATACCTTTGAAAAGAGTAGCCAAAAAGCTACAATAAGCTCCAAAGAAAAAGCATTTTGAACCTTAAATAAGCACTTAAAAAGGCTTTCATTGAAAATGGCACTACACACAGATTCTATGCTTTAGAAAATTTGTGTAAAAAATAACAAAACAACACTTTATGCTTAAAAATAAGCACTCTAACAGATCCTTATGGATCTCAAACCTACAAACAGATCAAAATTAGACCCCAAAGAACATATAGCAACAATCCAAAAGCATTTTGAAATGAAGGATAAGCCACAACAAGCTTTTGAAAAAGCAAAATCTCAAAATTTCTTAAACCCTTAGCACTTTTGACAGCAATCAATGAAATCAAATGCACAATGCAAGACACTTAACCTACTTGCATAAAACACTTTAACAAGCATATCAAACATAAAATAAGCTGCTAAACATAGACCCTAGAAGCTAAAAAGCTATCAATTAACAGCTTTATAGCATCATAGAATCAAGTCATAGAGACATATTTAACAAAGAGTTTTAGACTTTAAAAAAATTTTAAAACAGCTTAATTCCTTTTAAATGGGCTTATTAAACTTAGCTTAGTGACCCAAAAGAGTTTTTAAATCATTTTGACTCGTTTGACCCATTGTCCCAAACACCCCTTTAAAAATAGTTTTAGATTATTTAACTTGATAAAAGCTGTTTAAGCTAAAAATCTTCAAAGACCAGATAGTAAACAGCTTATAACAAACTAAATAAACATTTATCAATAAGCAAATAAGACAGAATCAATAAGCTAAACACTATGCTAAATTTTTTTGATTTTTAAGACAGATTTATAAAAAAAACTTATGACAATGAAATTTAAACTACTAAATTAACTAAACAAAGCAATAAACAGCAATTATAAGTAAATCTAAGCTACTAAAAGCAGTAATAAGTAAACAATAAGCTAGATAAGCAGAAATTAAGCTAGAATGCAAAGTAAAACTTCAAAAGGTAAACTGGAAAAACTTACAAGAGCCTTAGCTTAACAAAAGCTTAATAAGCTCGTGGAGCTACTCTAAAAGCTCTAGCTTTGGATAAGCTAGTAAAGTCCTATGAACTCTTCCATTGCTAGTTCATCATCTAAAAAGCTTAAACCCGTATAGATCATTATATTCAACTGGTTAATTAAGATTTAAGTATGATTAAGTGAATTAATGAGCTCCAAACTAGCTTAGAGACTAATTGAGCTTATCAAGAGCTTATAACTAGTTTATGGAATAGTAACAGATTATTAATCATTGTTTTGTATAAAAGTGAGCTTGAGAAAGAAGAGATATAAAGTAGGAAAAACTTATTTTCTATAATGAAAGAGAATTATTAACAATACAAAGGAAATTGATAACATTAAGAGAACAATAAGCTAAAACAGTTCTGAAAAGAAAAACATAATCTAAAAATTAATTACAAAATCTAAAAATCCAACTCCCATCTTTAAAGTGAAGAGGCCACTATTTAAATTATGAGAAGAATTATCTAGCCCTCTCTAAACACTTCTCACTCATGAATTGAACTCAACCCTGTAAAACTTTCATCATTTGAATCCATCTCTGTTGTGACAACACCGAGAATTTTTCGTTCAACTAAGTTAGCCGTTTTCGTGTAGAAATTTGAATTTTTAAAGTTTTCGTTAAGGCATTATCCATTTAACCGGAAAGTTTCTTCTTCGTATTAATATCTGAGAATCGTCACCGGGGAGCGAACCCCGGGGCACCAAACGTTGTAGTATTTGGTGGCAATAGCCCGCGTTTTTAAGTTTTAAAGCATATTAAAATTTCGTAATTTTCTGTGTTACCGTTACTCGTTATCTTTATTTACGAGATCCTGGAATGTAACTACACATATTGTGCATGCATGCTTGGAAATAAATTCATCAACTAGCACTATGATCCTAGAATGTGGGAAATTATTTTGGTCCCCCATTTGCATTGATACCAAACCGGTAAACACATACAATATACATGGCATAGATCCAAATATTGAAAAATGAAATGCCTAGACAAACTTCCATCTTAATTGGAACAAGACGAACCTTGTACCAATGTGAAATTAGTGAATTGATGGATCATATTGGTCCCACTTTTTTGCTTTGTCTCCTAGCCATGGCACACCTAATATGTGTGTGTATGTGTGTGTAAACTTTGTATACTATCCAAGTTACATCTCATTTTCATTCACATTTCATTCATTCACAAACACAGAAAAATTCTTTTCTCCTTTGTGTCTCTTCTCTCAAACCCACGAACCAACAAACACCTACACAAATCCATACATTTTTTTCATCTTTGATCATCCACTCGAAGATATATTGTTCGTGTTGATTGTTATTTCATCCGGGTAATTTATAAAACAACAACGTTTTGGTGTGTTCTTGATTTTTCTATCACCTTTTGTTCGTGTTTCTTTTTAAAGACCATCATTACTTTTTATTCAATAAATAAGTTGTACTTTTGCATGTATATCAATAATTCCCGAACAAGGAGTACAAAGCTGATCGTTGTGAAAATCCTTATCTAGTTTTTCTATAAAACTACAAGTCTCAAAGTTAATATTTTGTTTATATAATGGGAAGAACAATAAAAGTAGTTTACTTTTGCGCATAATATTTCGTTGTGACCTTAGATATTTTGAATAAATATTGTTATCACTACGCGCTATATCGTTTATTTAAGAATATCGAATAATAAGTTTAAATATTGTTTGACGAAAATATAAGTTTAGATGATGGAGTTGTTGGAAGAGTAAATTGAATAGTCGAAAGATGTTTAGGTATAGAAACGGGATTTTTGTTGCGATAAATTGAGGTGTTGTCAAAAATAGATCCGGGTAATCTATCGAGTCCAATAAAAGATTATACTTTTGTAAATGGGTGTTTCACGTGTCGAGGTGATAAAAAATGGAAAGACGATATTTTTTAGAAAGATTTGTCATGCCAAAATTAGTAAACTTTATAAAAGCGTCGAAAATATACTTTTATTATCAAACTTATGATAAAATGTAGAAAAACGTAAGTGTCGAGTTTAGGTCAACATTTTTAGTTATTGAGTCAACATTGATGTGTCGGGACATTAAAAGACGAAATATACTAAAGGATGAAATACACTAAAAGACAAAATACACTAAAAGACGAAATACACTAAAAGACGAAATGCACTAAAAGACAAAATATACTAAAAGACAAAATACACTAAAGGACAAAATACATTAAGAGACGAACTACACTAAAAGACGAAATACACTAAAAGACAAAATATACTAAAAGACAAAATGTACTAAAAGACAAAATACACTAAAAGAAAAAAAAAGACGAAATATTTTCTAAGATGTTTTGAAGTGTCGAGACTTGTCAAAACTTATAACTTTCGAAAGTACGTTTTAAAAAGGGATACGCCGTGTCTACTCGTGCTCGGATGATCCAGTTCCTGCGTTAACGTTAATCGTTTTACAACATATCATAAACGACGACTATATGATAGGTTGTCGCTAGAACCGTGAGATTCGTTTTCACTTGATTGATTCCTTTTGATCCACTACCCGTATAAGGTGAGTTCATAGCCCTAATCTTTTACTCGTTTTGACTAAATGTTTTATAACTTGGGGTGAGAAACATTGCTTGTTTTTAAAACTGGAACAAGATACATTATTTGCGTGACGATTTTCCTGTTTACGTGTTCCTAAGTAGCTGTTAGAACCTACTACTGCCCGAAAAACTATCATAAACTTCAATCTCTGTGACTGTGGAAGACCGATCGAGGGAAGTGCGAATGAATAAATAGACTATTAGTACTATTACCCTATCCGGGTGATAGGCGTCATACCCCAGGGGGCTCCCGAAAAAACGGATATAAGTCAAGTCGTACTGGTTAGGTTGTCTTTGGTCGGACACACTGGAAGGGCACATAATTAACAAAAGACAACAAATAACTAATAGCAATGTACATGCTAACTTGCATAATTAGCTTCAGTGTCATGAGCTTAGTGCAACGTAAATACTTTTTATGTGAAGTTGTATATGTTATAACTGTCGCATACGTTTTGATATCTTGTGGTCCACTATAACAACGTTTGAACTAAACCTATGAATTCACTCAACTTTATGTTGACCGTTTTAAGCATGTTTTTCTCAGGTGCTTAGCATGGATGCTGTTGATTGACTTATGTGAAGTCTATTTGCCTGTACCGGTTTACCAGAGATTTATCTATGTCTTTAAATACCGTTGTTGAACTTATTTAAGCTTCCGCATTTTTAACTTTGAATCTTTTAAATTTAATCGATGTAAAACTTATTATTATTATTTTAAAACTTTACAACGGTGTTTATTTTTAAAATGTACCCTTCGAGGTCGTTCTTTATGCTTTGTACTTGAGACGCTCGATAAAGTCACGCCTCCGGACACGTGTTTCGTCCAGGCCCCGTCTGGGGGGGTGACAGTTTGGTATCAATAGCCAAGGTTATAGAGAACCAGGTAGTATAAACTAGGTCTGGACTATAACCAGTATATAATCCTACGTGATTATGTGCCTTATATGACCTTACATAGTACGTATACATAACTAAGTACTACGTAAATAATACATATGTATTAAATACTAAGTATATCTAATATTTCAAAGTATTTCTTATTTCATCATATCATGACGTGCTCGATGACTCATTTATTCATTCATTTTGCATTCATCCAGTTACCCACCATTCACGCACCATTCATAATTGCATCATGCATAGGTTGATATAAAGGAGAAATTATATGAACATTGCTTGTGCAGGTTATGGCTATTTCAGTTAATCTCGATTTCTCAGATTCAAAACATAGGATAGCGAGACACCTGCAAGACGAGTGATCTTGTTCGGTACTATCCCTACTACTATTCATGACACCACACCAGTGATTACTCCACCCGTTACTCAGACTGACACACCAGTGATACCCACAAAGACACCTATCATAGCACCTACTATACCACCATCCCCAGACTATACACCAGCTTCTCCTGATTACTCACCTGCATCTAAAAATAATATGAATCAGAGTCTGGTCCTATCTGAGATCCATCATCCAGACCATATACCACCATTACCAGCAATGTCACCATTTTTATCACGGATGATACACCAACAGAACAGTGATACACCAGATACACTCACCATCACTGACAAAACATACCCATCGGTACGCCTTCACTGAGATTACCGCTTCTACCCAGAAGACCACCTATCAAAAACCTCCTCATCGGTTAAGTGATTCTAACACCTTGATAGTCTATCCTCAGGTACTACCGACCGCTACCAATCTAATGGGCTGGTACACTCATGATGACAGCGAGGAAGAGGTGGACCCGGTTACCCACCATCATCGTCCTTGCGTAAGGGACATTTTTGCCAATCAATGTTCTTCTAGATTCGTCATCAGAGCATCCAATAGATTATTCATATCGGTAATGTCTTTCATCTGATCCTATCTTCGGACCCTCATTTTCAGATTCAAACTTCACCAAGTTACTAGTAACTTTCTGCGTGGCCATCTCTCAATAGACTAGGTCCCCTATACATTTATAACCTGCATTATCACTTGTATTCGGAGCTTTATCTCCTGTCCATGCTGATTTGATACCATCGCCTAAGAGAGTTAAGGATCTGTTTTATCTGCAGATGTAGAGGTTGAACAATAGAGAGATAGTTTTGAGGATGAAGCATTGTTCAGGGTAGTAATGAGCCACATTTAGAGCAAGGATATTGATACAGAGATTCAGGCAAGATTGACGAGTGATTGCTTACGCAGAATGCCCCTTTGCTTAGGGATAGAGGGATTAATGCTAGAGTTATAGTTGAGGCTGTTGATCCGAGATAAGACCAGAGACCGGGTGTGAGAGGCTGGTTGAGGACAGGGTTGAGAGGGTATTACGCTCATGTGATGCCAGAAGGATATCCTGAGCCTGCACAGGAGGGAGCAATAAGTTACTGTTATGAATAAATTGGAGATTTGTTCAGAGGTTCCATGAACCACACCTCAGGCTAATCCAGTCATATCGTATACCAGGCAATGAGGAGTGTAAGAGAGAGCAGGGACACAGGATTGTTGGGGTTGAGTCAGCAGTTATTGCTTTGACTGAGAGGATTAATGAGTTAGAGAGGGATAACAGGAGGCTTAGAAACACCGTGAGTGTTAAGAGTCAGAGAGTTGACCGACTCCAGCGCAGCATGTTACGTATGCAGAAGATGTATGAGGTCAGATGCGACGACTATTCGATTTTATGATCAAGTGAGAGTTGTTAACTTGAGGCTTATGCTATGAAGCACAATAGGCTACCATCCCTATAGAAGTTCGTTAGTATTGCAGCATTGAGTATTAGCGTTAGTGATCACGTAAGTGTAAGAACTCCGTATTTTCTGTATTTGAAAATGTTGTGATGTAATCACTAATGTTCGAGGATATGAAATTGGTATTTATCTATGATATGATGTCATGATTTGATTTACTTATGCTCTTGCGTCATGCATTATGGGATTTCCGTGAATATATTTCGATCGTGTATTTTCTATGTGATTAACCGTAAATTTTATTTAATACCGTTAGTGATCTCGCATCACCTAGAAATCTCATCGAGTGTTATGTTGATATGTTATAGGAAGATGCCTAACACCCAATCTAGAAGCGACCATGCTCATGAGAGGTTGAAGAATTGATTACCCGTCAAGTAGCTGAACGAGATGGAGTGCTCTGTGAATCCGCAAGGTGACCCTGAACCCCTGAAATAGAATGAGGATGAACAAGAAGGCGAGACGGAGGAAATGGAAGATTGAGAAATTGAGGAAAATGAAATAGAGGAAATGGAGAAATGGGAAAATGAGGGAATGGAGAAAACAGTAAATGGAAATAGAAAATGGGATTCATGGTATGAACTTTTGGATGTATCATGGCCATTTTCTAAGAGAGTGCACTTTCCAACACTTCTTAAGGAAGCCACAAAATTTTCTCAGGAACTGAAGGCGTTGTCGATTGACCGAGGATCCCAAGAAAATGGAGACTGTGTTCAACATCAGTAATTGTCCACCGAAGTACCAAGTGAAATATGCTACATGCACACTGCAGGATAGTGCTTTGACTTGGTGGAACTCTCATAAGAGAACCATTGGTGTTGAGGCTGCATATGCCATGAATTGGGTTGAACTGATTAAATGTTGAATGACAGAAGTGTAACTTGTCCAAGAATGAATCTAGGAAGATAGAGACTGAATTGTGAATTAACCGTGATAGGAAACGACTAGACAGCTTAACACTCAAAGGTTTCAGGAGATTGATTTTTGTTGTTACTAGAATGGTCTCTGATGAAAGAAAGACGGAGTGAAAGGTTTTATTAGAGGTTTACAGGACAACATTTCAGGGAATTGGGCGATTGCTTGCGAATCCAGCCCAGACTCCATGATGCATACGCATTTCTAACCATTGATGGACAAAAGGTCCAGGGTTAGTTCGTGCAAGGATTGCTAAGAAATAATAAGAGGATGGAAGTAGAACCTAAGGGAATAACCGTGGATAGCAACCGCCATTCAAGATGCAAAATACTATTGGACAGAAAGGTGGCCAGAGCTTATAACTGCTGAGGAACAACGAACGAAGGGGATATGAATGGGCCACTACCCTACTGCAACAAGTGCAGTTTGCACCATGAGGTTTGTGGTACTAATGAGGTGTGGAAACCGTTAAGAAGGTTGGACATCAACTAGGGATTGTTAGGGCTGTTGTTGCTCCAAACACTCAGAGGGCTCCAGTTGGGAATCAGTAGGGTATTATTTGTTATGAGTGTGGAAGACCAAGACATTTCAGGAAGGATTGTCCTAAGTTGAGGAATCAAAACCGTGGAAACCAGACAAGAAACAAGAATGGAAAACAAAAAGACGGAAACCAGACTGGTAGGTAACCGAAACTACGGCGAGAGCTTACTGCCTATTGGTATGAGAGGAACAAACCATGATTCCAACGTTGTCACGTGTATTTTTCTTCATCAAATAACTTATATGCTTTCTATGTTAGTTCGATTGTGGTACCGATAGAAGTCTTATGTCTACTACCTTTAGGTGCTTTGCTTGATGTTACACCAACATCTTTAGACACTAGTTAAGTCAAGAGACTTGCCAGATAGAAGAATTTCAGAACAAATATGATCTGAGAGGTTACACGATAGATTATTAGACAGTCCGGTTCGACATAGATTTTTATTTTCCCCCCCCCCCTAATGCCCGTAAGCTTGGTAGTTTTGACATCATCATTGTATGGATTGGTTGGCGAAGTACCCACGCTTCTGATCGTTTGTGACGAGAAGGATTGTTTCGTATTCCTTATGGAAAGAGGTTTGATAAATCCGAGGTGATCATTGCGACAACAGAGTAAGTGAAATATCATATCGTGCGACGAGAAGACCCAAAGGTAATTGAGAAAGGAGTCCAATTTATCTGGCACAAGTTACGTCTAAGAAAGCTGAGGATAAGTCAGAGGAGAAGCGATTTGAGGATGTGCCAATCGTACGGGAATTTCCGGAAGTCTTTCCAGAAGATCTGCCTGGATTACCGCCTGCTCGACAAGTTGAATTTCAAATCGACTATTCCCCGGTGCTGCACCTGGTATCACGAGCTACCTTATCGATTAGCAACAGCCGAAATGCAAGAGTTATCCACTCAGTTGCAAGAACTTTCTGACACAGGATTTATAAGACCTAGTTCCTCACCCCGGGGAGCACCAATTTTGTTTGTCAAAAAGAAAGATGGTTCTTTTCGGATGTGTATCGACTATCGTAAACTGAACAAGCTTACTGTGAAGAACCGATACCCACTTCCGAGGATCGATGATTTGTTTGATCAATTAAAAGGGTCAAGAGTCTACTCTAAGATTGACCTAAGATCTGGTTATCATCAACTCATAGTTCGTGAGGAAGACATTTTAAAGACAGCATTTAGGACTCACTATGGTCTTACATTTACCATAATTAGGGTTTAGGCATAAACGTTAACGGTTAAAGTTCATTTGTCCATGAGTTAGGGTTTAGTAAAAGCACCATTATTAATCTCCTAAGATAGATTATAATCAAAAAATGCTTGCTTTATGCGGATGCATCTAATTGTGACAGGATTAACGTGTCTAGGTCTTAGGAAGAAGTACCTCCTAAGACTAGGAATGATATGCCCCTTCGAGATAAGACAATCATTGCACTAAATAAACAAACATACGTTTTATCAGATTATTCATGGTTGATACGTTTCCCTTACATTAGTTCTTGACTGCTTCTCTATCGTTTGTTTGTCTTCTTGTGTGTGTTTATTGCTTTACTTGTCACCAAAACCTTAGGTTAGATAACTAAACCTCGTGCCAGTCTCGTAGGCTGAAAACCCTCTTTTGTATTAGTTTTAGGTTTAACTTAGATAACTAAAATACTGATAGAATTAGGAATTAACGCTCTCGCTCTTAGTGATCGACACCCTACTTACCACGAAACTCCATCTAACCGGGTACACTGCCCATTAAAGTGTTATTTTTAGGTATAGTCTGCATAAAATAAATAGTAAAACTTGATACATAAATAACACCTACACAGCGACACATCAAGTTTTTGGCGCCGCTGCCGGGGAGTGAAGTTGTTTAATTCTTATTTATTAGTGTTTTAGTTTAGTTTAGATTTTGTTTAGATTAATTTGCATATTTTTGTGTTTGTTTTGTGTGTTTGATTTCTGCATTGTATATTTTTGCATATTGTGTGTTTGTGTGTTTTCTGCATTATTATAGTTCGTTGTAATATTTTGAGTTGAATACTCAATACGACGTATTCAATTTATTTGATACGACTTATAATTTTTTTCAAACCAATAGAACGTATTCGACTCTATCATCAATACGGCGTATTTAGTTCACTAAATACGGCGTATTAAGCTATTTAATGGTTTTCTTTCCTAGCAAATTTATTACAGGTTAAAATAGACGACCCCAACATTACTATAGAAGAGTATATCAGGATTGAGGAAGAAAAGGATCAAAAACGTGATAAGGTGTTTAACTGGGAAACTACTAAGTATGGTAAGATCTGGTATGATAAAGACATTCACGACCTCAGATCTGTTGAAACCGAATTCCCAGCTATAGCTTTTAATGACCAGATATCATCTAAAAAAACACTTTCTTGTGAACCCATGGTAAGTTCTCTTAACAATGAAATTGACTTTAGAGTTTTGTTTGATGATTCCGACGATGAAGATTACACGGTAATTTTTGACAAAAACTCATTTTCTTACAAAATAATTTATGTCAATGATTTGAAAACGGATTCGGAAAATGATAATGAAAAAGTCAATATGCCTTCATTTCTGTCACCCTAGCCAACGATTAGTTATTTTGATGATTTAGACTTCCTTAAAGATTTTAAGAATAAATTTCCAGCCATTGTTTACAATAATGCTCTAACGTCTAAATTAGATTTCTTAACTGAACCTTCTGTAAGTCCTCAACATATCGATGAATTTGATTGGAAAGATGAAACATCATTTTCTGAATGTGATGAAGAGGAACAAAACGTTTTAAACTTTAATGATCTATTTCCTTTAACGTAATTTATCTTGGTGATTCAAAATTGGATAAAGATACGAGGATGATAAAATCGATGTTAAACAGTCTTCGGGGGGTAATGTAATAAATACCGATGATGGTGCCTATGCACATGGGTCAAATAAGCTTTTGGAAACAAGTCATGATGCATCTAATAAATTTTTCAAAGCTGAAATTTTTATCATAGAATTAAATCTTAATATCATGGCTGGTAATTATCTTATCAAAGGGATGCTAATAAATCTTATTAAGAATTTATATGTGCTATTTGGCATCCCGTTCGACCACAAATTATTTTATAAGGATGGGATTAAATTAGGGCAAGTCTAACTTAAAGACTTTTCTGTAAACAAAAGTGCTTGCCGGGAGACAACCCGAAATGCATTTTTAATTTTTATCGAGTCTGTCTTCCTAGATTTTTAATACGGCGTATCCAAACCTCATGGATATGGCAGTATCGACTATATGGACGTTATCCAGTCTTTATTTTCAGCACAGTCTATACGGCATATTCGTTAAACGAATACTAAGTATTCGACACATGTATCAATATAGCGTATCCTGGGGTATGGATACGGCTTATCAACTTCCTGTACAGTTTTAGGTTATTATTTCGAGTCTGACCAACGAATACACAAAGATAGAAATTGCACTTGTTTTCTTATGCTTAACATAGGACCTCGCTGAAATGAAGAAATCGACAATTTTGGTTAAAGTATCTAAAAGTCTGGAAGTGTTGGAGTCTTGAACCTCAAGACGGTTGTTCAACATGAATTCTTACTCAATAAATCTACATAAAGAATCACTATCGAGCAAATATCAAGGGAGTTTCTAATTCTAATTCTTCTTAATTCCCGTATTTAATGTTTTATCTATACAACGAGGACGTTGTATAATTCAAGTGGGGGGATGGAATTAGAATGTTTACTTGTCCTAATTTTTACACTAAAATGCTTAAATTATGCTCAAAATTTTAAAAAATTTCAAGCATACTGATGTGTGCTAAAACACACATCTTTATAACCCCGTAAAACACTATTAATCAGACTAAAACACTAAAATATGGATAAATATGTTGCAAATATGTTTGTATTGTGTTTTTATGTCTTACAGGTACAAAGGAT
>BQNB010102576.1:7802-24214 GCA_026074375.1 Tanacetum coccineum | reverse complement strand
TGCAAAATATAGGAAAAACATGCATTCATATCTTGGTACCTATAGTTAATTTAAACTAAACTAAATACTAAATACAGGTCCGTCTGTTGAATACGTCATATCATGTGCATGAATACGCCGTATTGATAAAACTGACAATAATGTTTTTAAAGTGCATAAAAATAAAGGACTGATAACGTCCAGACATTCAATACGCTGTATGGTATGGAGGGGATACGCTGTATTGATGTCTGGGAAGACAGACTTGATAAAAATAAATAACAATCTTAGTTGTCTCCCGAGAAGCACTTTTGTTTACAGCGAAGTCTTTAAGTTAGACTTTTCTTCAGCTTCCACACACTTGAAATCCCTCTCTTTCTCAATTTGCTCTTAGTTAGGATACCCTGCTTGGTTCTGCAACATATTCACGAACTACGATGCTGAACTTACTGCTAGGCTTGATTCTGAACCCTGTGAATCTCTCTCCTGAATATCTTAGCCAATTTGGTCTTAAATTCTGCTATATTCGCATCAGTATACTGCAATCCTTCATACCTAAGGTATGGGTGCCTCTGATCTCGTGGTGGAAGAGCCATATCTGCAAAATCAATGAGAATAGTACAAAGATTATAAAGTTTTAGACATCCTGTTCTGAGGGTGGATATGGCGTATTCATAAATGGATACGCCGTATAAAGATCAATACAGTCAATACGCCGTATAAATTAAAACTGATACGGCGTATGGGAATTATAACGCAAGATCTTATTCAGATCGATACGCCATATTCATTTTATTGAATACGCCGTATTGAGGTCTTAAGTTTGGGTGTAAAAGATTCAATACGCCATATCCGTTTGACTGGATATGTCGTGTTGCTCTGCAATTTGAAAATGAAAAGGGGGTTCCCTTTTTACCCATTTTGACCCAATTAACAATTCTCAAAAGCTCTCAATTATGTGCAGGAGATAAGATGGTCCTGAATAAGCCTAGGAAAATTAGGTATAACCTCATAAAGACCAAAATCGAAACCCTAACCCTAGTTTTAATTCAATTCGAAATTAAAAATCAAAAGGAAAAGGGGAAAGCATATTACTATACGATTGAGATAAGGAAGAGGACGAATACGAATCAAATCAAGAACGATCTCCAAGAAATTTTTTGTAGTAAAAAATTTTGTGTGAGAGAGTAAAAAAGTGTGGTAAAACTCAATCCGATATATCAGTTAGGTTTTTATCCCCAGACTTGATACGTCATATTAGTGTTCGTCCAATATGCCGTATTGGGCGAATTTGTTGACTTAGTCAACACTAGTTAAAAACAGTGGATACGCTGTATTGGTTTTACCCTAATACGACGTATCCATTCTTGGAGAACAATTTTCCCTAGATTTATCAAAGTAAAGAAAACATACCTTGGCCTACGCAACATTCTTGCACACCCATCCTTATAATACCATTTAGGGTCGAACGGAATGCCAAACGGCACATAAAAATTCTTAATAAGATTGAATAGCATTCCGTTGACAAAATGATTCCAAGCCACGATATTCACATTTAATCCCATGATAAAACTTCCCATAAGGAAAACTTTTCTGATTTTATCGTGACTTTCCTCAAGAATTTTATTTGTATTATCATCACCACCTGAAGATTGTATCATATCGATTTCATTTTCATCATTGCCTTTATCCGATTTTTGATCATCGGGGTAAACTATGTTGAAAGGGAATAGATCATTAAAGTACAAAACGCTTTGTTCTACTTCATCATATTTGGACAATAATGTTTCATATTTCAAGTCAAATTTATCAATATGTTGAGGGCATAAAGTGGGTTCAGTTGAGAAATCTAATTTAGATGTTAGAGCATCATTGTAAACAATGGCTGGAAATTCGTTATCAAAATCTTTAAAGAAGTCTAAATCATCAATACAACTGAACGAAGGTTCGGGCGATGGAAATAAAGGCTTATTGACTTTTTCATTATCGTTTTCCTAATCCGTTTTCAAATCATTGGTAGAAATTATTTTATAAGAAAATGAGTTTTTGTCAAAAACTACCGTGTAATCTTCATCGTCGGATTCGTCAGACGAAATTCTAAAGTCAATTTCATCGTTAAGAAAACTTACCGTGGGTTCACAAGAAGGTGTTTCATACGATGTCAAACTATCATTGAAGATAGTAGCTGGGAATTCGGTTTCAACGGATTTGAGGTCAAGAACGTCTTCATCATACCAGATCTTACCATACTTAGCAGTTTCCCAGTTAAACACTTTCTCACGTTTTTGAGCTTTTTCTTCCTCGATCCTGATGTATTCATCCATAGTAATGTTCGGATCTTCCATCCTGTAATAAACTTACTAGGGCACAAAATCGTCAAATAACTTATACGTCGTATTCAGTGAACTGAATACGCCGTATTACACAAACACAATTAGCAAATAGACAGGAATATGAACAAAATCTAATCTCCACTAATCCTAAGGGGTTAGATCTAATCTAAAAACCAAAATATCAAATAAAAATCAAGATTAATTTTCGTTCCCCGGCAATGGCGTCAAAAACTTGATATGTTGTAGTTAGGGGTGTGATTTGTGATTCAAGTTTTAAATTTATATTTTGCAGACTTAACCAAAAACAACACTTTAACGGGCAGTGTACCCGGTCGGTGGTAGTTTCGTGGCATTTAGAGCGAAGTTAAATCTTTCAATTTATTAATACTTTGGTTTTTCTAATCTAAGTTAGTCTAATCTATGCTAAACCTATGTTAATCCTTAATCTAATGGATAAGAGGGGTTTTCTGTCTGTGAGACTGGCACAGGTTTTGTGGTGACTAAAACCAATTCAAGACACTTTAAACTACGCAAGCAAATTAACAGAAGATAAAAGAGCGGTCTAGCCAAATATAAGAAAACTGTATTAACCATTATTAATCCAATCAGAACTTTGGTTTGTTTATTAATGCAATTATTATTTATCTCGAAGCGACATATCATTCTTAATACTTAGGCGTTACTTATTCCTAAGACCTAGACACGTAGAATTCTGTCACAATTAAACGCATCCGCATAAAGCATCCTTATTTGATGATTATAATCTATCTTAGGGATTAAGGCAATGGTGATCATGTTAAACCCTAGCTCATAGAGACTTTACCCACTTACCGCTTAACGGCTTTTTATATACTAGTAGTCCACTGTCCGAATCTTTACCAATTGATTAGAACGTACTAGTTACTACCAGGTCACCTTATGGCTCAACTAAGCTCACAATCAAAGGGCAAAGATAGGTCAATATTTGTGATCCTATGATTCTAGATATATAAATTGCAATATAGAGAGCTATCCCGGACTCCTAGCCTACGCCCAAACAACACCAAAGTTACAACACATTAAATATGTAGGACCAGACCCAGTTGAATGATAGGTCGCATACTTAAGCACGTAAACAAGTATAAATTGTTAAACATAAACAAGCAATTCAACAATGAATTAAGAAATCGAGATAAACAAACCAAACATTAAGATCTTTATAATAATGGCTAATACCCGAAGGTATTAGCCTTCAAACGTCATAATTAATACAAAAGTAATGATTTAGCCAAGGTAAACTAACCGAGTTAACGAATGATACCAAAAACTGAACGATTACAAGAGTATTAGAAATTACACGTTGTCTCATATGAAGTGAATCGCGCTGCTCGACCTCTTCTGCTCTTTTTCTCCTCTGAAAATCGACTTTTATGGTTTAGGTATCGAGAATATGATTTTGCACACTTAAAACTCATTTTTGAGTTTTATATTTATAAGGTCTGAAGTCGGTTTCGATACGGCGTATCCAATGTCTTGGATACGGCGTATTGGGGGTTTCTTGGAGTAGGGACCACGTTTGATATCTTCCAGAATATTTTATTCCCATATAGCTTGAATATGGCGTATTTCCTTTCCTGGATACGGCGTATTAGATCTTGTTTCCTTCGTGGTCTTTGGTGAGTGCAGGCACATATACGCCGTATCTTCCTTGATGGATACGGTGTATTGGTCTTCAGAACAGTAATCGTCAAATATCTTTGTTTAAGCTCCAGAATGCGTGTCTTTTAGTCAACTTTCACCAAGTACTCCATAATTACTGCAATTCTCAAATACAAACGATTAAGTAACAATTCTTTGCAATAATTATACAAAATGGGTCAATTACATGGGATAAATGATGCAATAAAATAGACGTTATTTGATGTCATCAATTACTACTTCTTTTATCCACTCGAGAACAAGATTTTTGTGGCTCGAAATGCTGAGTTCTTTGAGAATAGTCTCATGGTACAAGAAGCGAGTGGGAGTCATGGACTTCTCGAATCAAGTGGGAGTGACGAAGGACTTGAATTAATTCAAGAAAAAGATACACAACCTTATGAAAGTATTAGCGAAGTACATAATGAGGTCGCGCTTATTGAGGTCGATCCCTAAAATGTTAAAGTTCCTATTCGTAGATCCACAAGGATACCTCAAGCACCAGATAGATACGGCTTATATGTTGATGTTAAGGAATATGAATTAGGGGATCTTAATGAACCACCTAATTATAAGGCTGCATTATCAGATCCTGAATTTGACGAATGGCTTGAAGCTATGAATACGGAAATGCAATCCATAAAAGATAACCAAGTCTGGGTTTTGGTTGAGCTTCCTCCTAATTGTCGAACTGTTGGGAGTAAATGGCTTTTCAAGAAAAAGACCGACATGGATGGCAAGGCACACACTTTTAAAGCTCGGCTGGTAGCAAAAGGCTATACCCAAACCTACGGTGTAGATTATGAGGAAACATTCTCTCTGTTACAGACATTAGAGCTATAAGGATTCTTTTAGCCATAGCCACGTTCTATGACTATGAGATTTGGCAGATGGTTTCAAAACCACCTTTCTGAATGGTTACCTAAGCGAGGACGTATATATGGTGCAACCTGAGGGGTTTGTGGATCCAAAACATGCTAACAAAGTATGCAAACTTCAACGTTCCATTTATGGATTGAAGCAAGCATCTAGAAGTTGGAATAAAAGGTTTTATGTAGAAATCAAAAAGATTGGTTTTACTTAAAATCCTGATGAGCCATGTGTATATCTAAAAGCTAATGGGAGTAATGTTGCATTCCTAATCTTGTATGTCGATGACATATTACTCATGAGAAATAACGTTACAATGCCGCAAGAAGTTAAATCTTGGCTTTGTGAGTATTTTTCAATGAAATACTTAGGAGAAGCAGCATACATCCTTGGAATCAAGATCATACGTAACAGATCTAAGCGGTTGATTGCTCTTAGTTAAAGTGCTTATTTAGAGAAAACCCTGAAGAAATTTGGAATGGAAAACTCCAAGAAAGGGTATACTCCAATGATAGAAAATCCTGACTATAGACAGTCCTAAGGTGCTCAAACACCTAGTGAGGTGCAACGTATGCGAAGAGTTCCTTATGCTTCGGCTATAGGTTCAATCATGTATGCGGTTAGATGCACTAGACCTGATGTTTCCTTTACGCAAAATTTATGTAGTTGTTTTCAGCAAAATCTTGGTAAGATTCACTAGACTGCTGTTAAAACTATTCTTAAGTATTTAAGGAATACTAAAGATATGGTTCTTGTGTATGGGGCAAAAGTTGAAGCTGAGCTAAGAGTATCTTGTTATGCTGACGCTAATTTTCAAACAGATAAGGACGATACCAAATCCCAAATGGGATATATGTTCGTACTTAATGGTGGAGCCGTGGACTGGAAGAGTGCCAAGAAAAGCACTACTGCTATGTCTTCTATAGAAGCCGAGTACATTGTCTGCTGCTGAAGCATCAATGGAAGCCGTCTGGATGAGGAAATTTATTGATGGACTTGGAGATGTCGTGCCATCAAATAAAAGACCTTTGGAGATGCTATGTGACAATGAGCCTGCAATAACAATCGCCAATGATCCCAGAATCTTGAAGGGAGCCAGAGATTTTAAGAGGAAATATCACTACATTCGTGAAGTAATTCATGAACGTGAGATTGTCCTTAAGAAAGTTCACACAAATGACAACGTAGCTGATCCGTTTACAAAACCAATGCCATTAAATAAGCATTATGAACATGCCATGGCGATTGGAATTGTTCTTGCTAATAGTCTCATATAGATCTGTGATTTGTTAGTTAGTATTTGGATAATGGGATGTTAAACGATTGTTATTTCTTTTGAATGAATTAATATACGTGGTATCTTGTTTTCATTTGTATAATAATTGTGTCTTATATTTGCATGTTTATATCCATAAATGACTTGTAACGTTCTAAAGCTATATCCATTACCAGTAAACAATACGAGAGTATTGTTAAGATAAGGTAAATGTGAGTGTTTGGTTATATTCTGGAGAATATGTAAAGACGATTCTGCCAACTTTACATGTTATTCAATGAGGTTGAATGTTGGATACCCTACCTGTGTTAATCACATTATGGATCGGCGTTATTGGGTGCATTACACATATGGTGAAAGTTATGTTTATCCTTAGACTTGAGATGCAAGCGGGTTTTGCATGTATGGATAGTATTTCTTGATTTTAGTCTACCACTATACTGTCACAAGGTAGTTATAAGGACTATTTTCATAAATGTTTTAAAGTACATGATGGATACTTGTAGTCAAAATAGAATTTGTTCCTCCGCGTGTTTGGTAGTAAGATACTTACTGATCCCCTCGTTGGGTTGATCGGATATTTGTATGGTCATGCCCAAAGTGTAGTTAAGATGATTCTTTTTACGTTTGGTGATTTGAATCAATACTGATACGAGAAACAGAATCGTTAACTATGGAATGACTATTGATCCATATCCATATTTAACATTGTATCTGAAACAAAGGGATATGACTTACCTAAACCATTGAAGGCTGAGTTGTTTACCAAAACCACATACTCAGATATTTCTGGGAGCATTGATGATGTTGCTAGACTATTCGTCAATGTTAGTATGTTATATTATATGAATAAGACATTCGCAAGTGGGAGTTGTTGGTTTGTGCTCATGTCATACGGATATTTATACAACTATAAATACGTGAGCCTACATGGTCACACACGTTTACACTTAGATATCATTCTATTAATGTTTATAATAATATATTTGTATATTTAATATTTATATTAATATATGAATCAACGATGGAACACTAACGGTCGTTAATTAGTTCGCTAGGAATTAACAAATAAGACTTTTTAATTAATAGGTAATTAAATGTAATTATCCATAAATATTAGAAAAGTCAAAAAGTCAACACCAAGGGGTGTTGTGTGGGAGTTCGATCGACCCCAAGCCCAAAGGGGGTTGGATTGGGTTTTGAGCTATCTTTTCCCCCAAGTTATGTATTTTAGGTAAACCCTAAATTCACCTAGTATATAAGGAGGACCCTAGAGCTCATAATCTTAATCCCTTTCTTCTTCTCCTCTCTCTTTGGTTGACGCAAACAAACACCCCATCTAGAGGGTTTTTTGTGTTTTGCTACTTTTAGTGTTCACTTGTTCGTTGGTTGAGAACTAGCATTCGGGTGCTATTGTTCAACATGTAGTGTGGATACACGTAGAGGTTACTTATCTTAGTAACTCATAGTGGTGTTTGGTTCACACGTTATAACACACGTGAGTGTACTCAAAGTATCTTCGATTCGGCACTAGCTTGGTAGCTAGAGGTATGTTTCATTGTTTATGTTTTGTGTGTTAATTATACATGCTATATGTGACCTATATCCGCTGCGTAGCTCGTTTAATATTAATGTAATATTAGGTTATTTAGATAACGATTTCCAACAGTTTAAGCACACGTATTTTGCAAATGGATCCTTAAGCCGGTACAAGGCGCGTCTCGTTGTTAATCGGAACAATGAACAACTTGGTGTTAAATATGAGGATACTTTTAGCCCGGTGGTTAAATACTATCCGCACGGTTTCTAGTCTTGTTTCTTCTCGACATTGGTATGTTCATCATTTCGATGCCAAGAATGCCTTTCTGCATGGTACACTATCTGAGACTGCTTATATGTATCAGCCTCTAGGCTTTCGAGACCCTTAGTATTCCGATCATGTTTGCCTTACATCAATCACTATATGGTCTTATGCATGCTACCCGTGCATGGTTTCAGCGGTTTGCGAGTTATTCTACTTGTATTGAGTTATTCTACTCGTATTGCTTTTTGTCACAACAGATGTGATTCATCCTTGTTCATTTAGAAACAAGGACATGATGTTGCTTATTTATTACTTTATGTGACTAATATTTTATTAACAATTTCTTCTACATCATTGTTACAGATGATTATAGCCTCTTTACATAAGGAGTTTCCTATGACTGATCTTGGGCCGCTAAACTATTTCCTGGGTATCTTTGTCACACGTTCCATCATAGGGATGTTCCTTTGCCAGTAAAAGTATGCGGGAGAGATTCTTGAGCGCGCATGTATGCACAATTGTCATTTGTGCAGGACTCCATTGATACGGAGTCCAAATTGGGAGCTGATGGTACCCCAATGTTTGATTCGACTCTTTATAGGAGTCTTGTCGGGGCTTTGCAACATCTTACTTTCACTAAACCATATTTGTCTTATGCGATTCAGCAGATATGTCTATATATGCATGACCCTCGGGAGCCTCATCTGTTGCTCTTAAGAGGATTATACGTTATGTTTATGGCATTTTAGATTATGGTCTTCAATTGTATTCTTCCTTGACTTCTTTACTTGCTGCTTATTTAGATGCTGATTGGGAAGGTTGCCCTACTACTCGTCGTTCTACTTTCGGTTATTGTGTTTTCATTGGAAACAATCTACTATCTTGGTTATCCAAGAGGCAATATACTCTCTCTCTCTCTTACTCTAGTGCCGAGGCTGAGTATCATGGTATTGCCAATGCGATGACTGAGACTTCTTGGTTGTAGAATCTACTACGAGAGCTTCATTCTCCTTTACAGTCGGCTACCATTATCTATTGTGATAATGTCAGCGCGGTTTATTTATCTTTCTAATCCCGTGCAACATCAATGCACAAAGCACATCAAGATAAATATTCATTTTGTTCGAGATCATGTTGCTACTGGACAGGTTCGCGTTTTGCATGTTCTCTCACATTATCAGTATGCCGATATTTTCACCAAGGGACTTATGTCTGTAGTATTTAATGAGTTTCGATCCAGTTTGAGTGTGGTGCGTCCTTTCGCTCCAACTGCGAGAGGCTGTTAGTAGACTATTACTTAAAGATTAATGTATTTAGTATTGGGCCAAGCACGTATAATACTTTACTCTTCCGCATAATCATTTATATTGTATATTTTATTATCATAAGCAATGAGAATTTTTGTGGTATTTTGCCTTTTTTGAAAAAAAGAAGTAATGAGAATTAACTCTACTTACAATTAAGTGTTAAAATCAAGAGAAATGTTAGACTCACATAATTTTTACAAAAAAAGATTAATTAGGTGTCACTTGATTATGAAAAGTGAAAAACAAGAAAGAGAAAACTTAATGCAACCTAATTGGTACATCTCATATGCCATATGTATGTGTGAATTTTTGTTTGTAAAAATTTTGTGAGCCTAGCGTTGCTCTAAAATCAATGAGTAATATAAAAAATAATTGATAGTGCATTACAATTGTTAATATCTATGTGCAATAACAGAATAATTAAGATGATATAGAAGAATAGAAGAAATATATAGCATTGCTAATAATTATATTATTGTTAAATAGTGCGACTCAAGGAATCCATGATTGCTAATTATTCTTGATTTGGAGAGAGTGTATGCATGCGATGGTGATAGTTATAATAAAGTAGATTAAGTACTTACATTTGACCTTTAATCAATTAGGAGAAGCACGTTTGAAGCTTTGAATCATGCCCAAAAACTATCACTCGTTTTCCCTGAAAGTATGTGCCATTTTTATAAACTATGAAACGCAAGCTTTTCTAGCACTCTAAATAATTTTTTTTTATTTTACTTATTTGTATACGCGAGGAACAGTCATGATGTTTTGGCCATGAATCACTTTTTTTCGTTTCACAAGTCCATTTAACGATGATTACAGGTTGCAATACGGGTAGTACAAATAAAATGTCTAGCGACTATATTTATAATGTGGGTATTTCTATATAATTCGTTCGATATGCACAATTTTTCATAGATCAATTACAAACTTGATATGTTTAAAAAAAAGTAACACACACAAACTTGATCCCATAAAAAATAATTATAAATCAGATGTGGGTATTATATAGCCACACCAATCATATTAAATTGAGGTTTAGTTTTAGTAAGATAACATAAAGTTAACTTCTATAATAATTATAAAAAATAACAACTAGCAATTTTAAAGTCCAATTTGACTATACATCAAATGATCGACTTATAACTTTTGTTATCTCGAAATGAAAGTTAAGTTTTATTAGTTTTCATTTTAGAGAAATAATATTAGTAAGATTTTTACCTTTTGCATTAAAATTAGAGGTAACACAGGGAAGGAAGGTGAATGGTTCTTAATAGGGAATGTCATTCATAAAAACGATAAGAATCTGTCTCGTACTATTTCACATGTTATGTAATTTTTTTAGCGGGCAAAAAGTTAGTATAGTGAATATTTTTTGTTCTTTATCATATGTGATAGGTTATCTTTCTAGCTAAATATCATTTGAAGAATGGATAGGTTATAGAGATTTTTCTAAAAAAATTTTGTAGCTTCAATTTTTTGATTTTTTTTATTAAAATTTTGTTTATATCATATAACTGTTGTTATGAATCGGAAGTGCCGAACAAACAAATATAAAGTTTAATGAGTCAAAAAGTAATAAACTGTCAAAGAATACGGAACAAAAAGTGATAAAAAAACTGTGGTTGTAATGTAAAAGGAAGTCAAAAAGAAAATGTTTGTACTAAGTTTGCACCCCTGTACCCACCCCCCACTTCCCCCCACCACAAACTTCTTTTTGTATGAGTCAGAAGGCAACCAATAATAGTAACTATCACTCGTTTTCCCTGAAAGTATGTGCCATTTTTATAAACTATGAAACGCAAGCTTTTCTAGCACTCTAAATAATTTTTTTTTATTTTACTTATTTGTATACGCGAGGAACAGTCATGATGTTTTGACCATGAATCACTTTTTTTCGTTTCACAAGTCCATTTAACGATGATTACAGGTTGCAATACGGGTAGTACAAATAAAATGTCTAGCGACTATATTTATAATGTGGGTATTTCTATATAATTCGTTCGATATGCACAATTTTTCATAGATCAATTACAAACTTGATATGTTTAAAAAAAAGTAACACACACAAACTTGATCCCATACAAAATAATTATAAATCAGATGTGGGTATTATATAGCCACACCAATCATATTAAATTGAGGTTTAGTTTTAGTAAGATAACATAAAGTTAACTTCTATAATAATTATAAAAAATAACAACTAGCAATTTTAAAGTTCAATTTGACTATACATCAAATGATCGACTTATAACTTTTGTTATCTCGAAATGAAAGTTAAGTTTTATTAGTTTTCATTTTAGAGAAATAATATTAGTAAGATTTTTACCTTTTGCATTAAAATTAGAGGTAACACAGAAGGTGAATGGTTCTTAAAAGGGAATGTCATTCATAAAAATGATAAGAATCTGTCTCGTACTATTTCAATGTTATGTAAGTTTTTAGGGCAAAAATAGTTTAGTCTCATGAATAATTTTTTTCTTCTTTACATATGTGATAGGTTTATCTTTCTAGCTAAAAATCATTTGAAGAATGGGATAGGTTATAAAGATCTTTCTAAAAAAATTATTTGTAGCTTCATATTTTTTGATTTTTTTATAATTTTGTTTATATCATAAAACTGTGAAACGGAAAGTGCGAAACAAACAATATAAAGTTTAATGAGTCAAAAGTATTAAACTGTCAAAAAATACGGAACAAAAAGTGATAAAAAACTGTGTTGTAATGTAAACAGGAAGACAAAAGAAAATGTTTTGTACTAAGTTTGTACTTTTTCGATGAGTCAAGAAGGCACCAATAATAGTAACTTTGAAGAATATGTGACATACTGTACTTTAGTCTTTTGGATTTTATAAAAAATTTACTTGCTAGTCTTTTGGATTTTATAAAAAGTTATGTTGTGTCTTACAGAACTCATACCTAAGGATGGAACCAAAACAACAAGTCACTAATGACACCAAGTGCATTTACGAAAAAATCAAATAAGACTATATGCACTTACGAAAAAAACATAAAAATTGAGATTTTTTAGCAAAATTAACATTACGAGGCAAAAATATATTGGTCACCCGGGACCCACCCTGATTCAGTCCCTGCTCATACTAGCTCAGTAGCTCATACTCATGTCTCACCTTTCAGAAGAATTTAATTGCTATAATGAAATATCGTCTCGTTAGAAGGTCGTCTCGAGTTCTTTGCATTTAGTATCACAGTTTTGTCATCGTCATCGATAACGAGGCATTTTAAAACTAATGTTTATAAAATATAATGCAAACTAACTATTTCAACGCTTAATATATGACTTATTTAAGATATTTGCTCAACTAATTATTTTTTTCTTCAAGAATAATATGCATATACGTGTATATAATTGTTAAATACTTTCAAGAACTTAACCTAGCTCCTTTTCCTTTGAAATATCACATAGGTAAGGAAACGGGGAACATATATAGTTATGCAATCATGCACTTAGCTTGGATTACACCTTGAGATGCAAATTACTTTTCTTTTGACTTACTTTTTGTATTCCTTTGTGGAATTTGAGGATAATAATTATGAACAGCATCATGAGATTTTGCAAAATGATTGTTTCCTAACTCTTTTGGGCACTTTTTGCCATACCCATTTGCAAGATATGTTCATTCTTGTAATGATTGATAGATAGCTTCTTACTCTTGCTAACCTCTTTGTTGCTCCCAATTAATATGGAAAAAACGGCAACAAGTCATTTAACGGAGATGATATGTATACGAGATGTGCACAATACAAACATGTGTTATTGTACTACATGGATTTTTTTTGAACAACACTTTATTAAAAAACTAGCAAGAAGCTAGAAGAATTACAAAGTTACAAGATGAGGATTTTTTAGCCAATCAACCCAACTAAACGACACATTACATCTAAACCGACTCCAATAAAAAGAATACGACACAACATCATCAAAAATAACCGCCTTAGAAGGAGAAACCACACCAAAGACACAATTATTACGATAAGCCCAAATTAGCCACCACAACCCAAAACACACCCCTTCTAACAACCTTTTATGCTTGATAGGAATCCGAAGATTTACGATCCAAGAAACCCATTCATCGAACGTATGCACTTCCATGAAATCCACCTCCCACCAACGGCAAATCTTGCGAAAATTATCTTTCGCAACAAGGCAATCAAAAAATAAATGACTTGACGATTCCGTGACGCTACCACAAACGGGACAAAGAATAGACGGAATATCTATACCTCTCCGGGATATATTAAGACGGGTAGGCAAACAATCCATTCTCACCTTCCACGCATGAATGTTAACCTTGATTGGCACCGCTTTTATCCATCGAGTTTGAGTAGACACTTCCGGAAACCTGTTATCATCAATAACCTTTCTAGCCGAAGCTACCGAGAACTCACCCGAACCATCAAGCGTCCAATACCACCTATCAGGCGTGACACCAAGAACAACACCTTCCACGTAAGTCGTCAAATCCGTCAACTGATCTTGTTCCACTCCGCTTCTAGGAGCACGACGAAAAGACCAGGTCAAGTTCTCCTGTGACAGTTTAGAAGCCACATCGACAGTCTTCTTCACTTCCAGCGCATAAAGCCTAGGATATCTTTGTTTCAAAACCATGTCTCCATGCCACAAATCCTCCCAAAAATAAGTATCCGCACCATTGCCAAGCTTTTTCTGCATAAAATTATTTAAGTGTATACCTTTTATCTTCAATGTTTCCACCTCCTGGAGAATGCTTCGCCAAATGGACTTGTAACCAACCTTGAATCCGCTACCATTTTTCCCATCTTCGCCATGAATAGCTTTAATAACCCTAGTCCATAACAAGTTCTTTTGAGTTGTAAACCGCCAAACCCATTTACACATAAGAGCTCTATTAAGCGCATATAAACTAGAAACACCAAGGCCACCTTTCTCTTTAGAACACAAAACCTTACTCCATTTCACCCATATCGATTTTTTACTATTTAAATCGACACCACTAAAAAACCGACTTCGAATTGATTCCATGCGTTGAAGGACTTTCATTGGCACCTTGAATATAGACATATGATAAATAGGCATGGATCCTAGAACCGCCTTGAGAAGGGTTAAACGACCACCTATCGATAATGTTTTCATCTTCCATTTTGAAAGACGATCTACCATTTTATCCACAATCTCATCCCAAGATTTAATCCGAGACATATTTCCCCCAACTTTCGAACCTAAATAAGCAAAAGGAGCCTTAAGGACACCACAACCAATTCTATTTGCAGCTTGCACCACCCTATCTTCACTCACCACAACACCCAATAACTTACTCTTGCTTAAATTAATACTAAGACCTGAAGCACGATGAAAACATTTCAACACATATATAATCGTATCAATATTCTTAGTACTCCATTGCCCCATAAACACCGCATCGTCCGCATAGAACATATGAGAAAGATGCATAACCGAATTAAGCACAATGCCATTAAACATGCCCGCATCCACAACTCTTTTAAAAGAAATGTGAAGACTCTCCATAACCAAAATAAAAATAAACGGAGAAAGAGGATCACCTTGTTTAAGGCCCTTAAAAAACTGAAATTCCTCCGTAGGGCTTCCATTCACTAAAACCGATCCCCAAGAAGATCGAAGACATTCTTGAATCCAACCACACCATTTTTCACCAAAACCAAATTTTCTTAAGACATCATCAAGGTAATCCCACCGAACAGAATCATAAGCCTTTTCAAAGTCAATTTTTAGAATAAATGAATGTTTTTTCTTCAACTTACACCACTGCAAAACCTCATTAAGTATAAATGGTCCGTCAAGAATTTGCCTATCCGCAACAAAAGCCGATTGCACCTCATTAACAATATCTCCAAGCACCACCACAAGACGATTAGCCAAAATTTTGGCAATTATTTTATAAAGGCTCCCAATAAGACTAATCGGTCTGAAATCCTTCACCATTTTTGCTTCGGGAGTCTTCGGAATCAACGCTATGAAAGATGAATTACACCCTTTTGGAATGCGACTGTAATGAAAGAAATATTTCACCGCCGCCAACACATCTTTTTCTATTAAACTCCAAAACCTTTTATAAAAACCAAATGTGAATCCATCCGGCCCCGGAGATTTATCAACACCACAATCCCAAACCGCCTTTTTAATCTCTTCATTTGACACTTCGGCTTCCAAATCCAGTTGTTGCATTGAATTCAGATGATGAGGAAACTCCATATTAAGCATCGGCCGAACAGATTTAGGTCTATCAAAACGATTCTTGAAATGATTAAGGAACTCATTTTTAACCATATTAGGATTTTCCACCCAATCTCCTTCCACCAGAACCCCTCGTATAGAAAGTTGGTTTCGTTTCTTATTAAGAATACCATGGTAATATTTTGAGTTCTCGTCGCCTTCAATTGCCCATTTGATTTTTGCTTTTTGAGACGCCTCCATTGCACACAATTTATCCACCTCTTGAATCGATTTTACAACCTCCGCACGTTTATGCAAAGTATCAGACGACGCATCTCCTTTGTCAATGATCATCTCCAAATCAGCGAGCTCCTGTTTCAACACATGTTTTCGAGTTTTTGGACTTTGTCTCATGCCATTCCAAACACGTATTTTCTTTTTTAGATATTTCAACTTGTTCGATCATAGCATTAGAATTATCTACCGGAGCTTCACGCCACACCTCATTAACAAAGTTCTCAAAACCCTCCATTTCCAGCCAATAATGAAAAAACCAAAACGGAATAGGTCCATAGTCATGAGTAGATTCACGTAATAATATAGGACGGTGGTCTGATAAAAATCTATCTAGGGTGATGGCTGATAAATTAGGACACTCACTCAGTAAGCTTTCGGACATGAGAAATCTATCAAGCTTACTCATCTTTGAAGCAGATCTATGACACCATGTAAAATAACATCCACCAAGTTTTAACTAATTTGTTCACATGAAAATTCCTAGTTCTATCTTCTTAATTTTCTTTCTCCAATATATAATCCTTATCGTTCTTCAATTTTAGTGTTTATGTGGATTACATAAACATTTTAGTTTGATATAAATGAATCAAATGTGGACACACTTTGATGTTTTAAGTATACGGAGCAATTCAGTCATTATAATTACATGCGTTTGTAATTATAATGAGGTCATTAT
>BQNB010102575.1:0-24214 GCA_026074375.1 Tanacetum coccineum | reverse complement strand
GTGTTATCGAGTATTAACATTGAACATAATGATTTAATTTTATGTAGATGAAGTTACATGAGAGTCTACACGGTCCAAGCTTGACTGGAAGTGACTGGGCTTCATCAATAAGTATATTTTTCTGCCTTGGAACGCAGGTCGACTGGCCAGATTTGAACCAAATTACTACAAATTCAGACTTTCACCCAAACCTGTACTGATCCGCTACCTAACTGAATAAAAATACCATGTAGGGTCCTGCAAAGATGTGGACATAGTGGGGGAAGATGTGTACGTATGTGGTCGAAACCTGTAATATGCAGCTATGTTTGGAAAAGTAGAAGCATATTGGAACTGAGGTATATCCCGTTGTATCGATATATTGGTGTTTCTTGACGACATAGATGTTTGGCTTATATTCTTTTTTAATCATATCTTAGGCACACCAAAATAGCACTCAAGTAGACAGTGAAAGGAGTCAAAGAGTCGCAGTTGAGAAATGAACGTTCGTATACATGATAGTACTGCTAAAATAGTATATGTATGGGATTTGCTTATTCAAACTACTTATATAGGGGTTGTTAGAGGAATTAATATATTTAATTGCTTATCTTTTAGGATAGAGATCCTCTAAAGTTCAAACGAACTTTACCGGTAAAGTTCTCTCACAACATAACAGTGGGTCTACAAAGGGACCCAGTTTACTTTATTAGTGTGAGGGAACTTTACCGGTAAAGTTCGTTTGAACTTTAGAGGATCTCTATCCTATCTTTTATATCATGGCATATCGTATCATGCTGTTTTCTATCATTTTTCTTTTGTAGTCCTACTTTATGTCATGAAAGTTGTGGTGTGAAACGTCAAAAGTAATGTCATAACTCGCAACAGCATGTGAAATAGATTTACATAAAGTGGGTCACGAAACTGAAGTGGTGCTGAATGATTTGTTGGCACAAGATATATGTTAGCTCAGCAATGAACACTATGTTTTTTTTGTAATGCAATTATTTATGGTCTAATATTTCTTATGATTGGATAAGCATGATCTTTGATGCATACACTCTGCAGTTTGTAAACTTGGATAGAAACATGCTTATTTTGAAAACATCTTGCAGACAGCAACGGGTCGACGTCGACCCGGTCCGACCCGTTACCTCGCGCTCCGTCGCGGAGCGCGGGTTACAAACCTCGTTTCCAAAATTTATGAAAAGTTTGATTAATGTAATATTATGAGAAGACATGGTTTTGACCGTTTATGTGTTAAGTTTATAAGTGTTTGGTGTAACATATTTCAAACAAAATAACTGTTGACAAAAAGGTATATGATAAGTATTAGTACAAAACATGTTACGGGGTGTGAGATGGGCTAAGATTGCTTGTTGGGCTGAGCCTTCAAGTTTACTTCGAGGTAAATCTTGTACTAAACCAAGTGATTGAGATGATTTTCTGCACAATGAAACAAACCGTTAGCCTTACCGTGGGGACGGACCCCACGATTAGACTCCGACGCGAGAGTAAGAAATCATGTCAGAAGTATGTGTGTGTTTTTAGCAGTCAGAGAATTGTACCTTTTGATATGTCAGAGGACCCCTATTTATAGGGGTTGAAATGCTAGGGTTTCTTAACATTTCGCCTGCAATTGTAGTGGTCGGAGTAGGACCCTTGCCGGGTAAGGGTCTGCGATGATCGTGACATGTGGACGGAGATCCCCTTCTGCAGACGCTAGTTGTTTTGTGAAGGTCCTACGAAAGTGGCTTGTAACCAATCCGCATCCGTGTTATTGCATCCGGGCCGTGCCAGTGTGGTTCTGGGCTTAGTTTCGGCATGTCGTAATTGTTAATTGCTTAATTGGGCTAAAGCCCACGTGTAATGGTACGACCCAGGCCTAGGAGCCTGCCGTACCCATTATACGTCATCAAGTCCCCCTAGTCTAGTATTTTACTGCGTGCGGCATTGTGATGCGTGCGGTAAATATTGCTAGACTTTTTGTACCACACGTTTTCCCTTTTTTCGTGACTGTTTGTTTCTCCGTGACTTTTGCTTTACTAGTTTAAGTGACATGTATTCACCCTGACCTTTTGTTTTTCTGGTTGACATGACTTGGTGTCAGTTATCTAACTGTCATCACATCCGTCTTCTTTCAATCCGAACCGTTGGTTGATTTAGTGGATTACACGTGTCTTGATCTGGCTATTTTATGCATTTACTATGCCAAGAGTATAAATACCCCTTCGAATTCTACTGTTTTCTTTTTCTTCTCATTCACTGTTTATCTCTATTGTTGGAAAAAAATATATTCAAGCTTTTTCACTCACTTTTTAAAGCTTGTAACTGTTGGAAGATTCGTTTAGGCTTATCAGGTTAGGTTTTAACTTTTCCTCTTCAACAATGAGTACTATTGATAGTTTGAAATCCATCTTAACTCAATCTGCTTTAGATGCTTTATGTGAGAAGTTTTATATTCCGGACGCCGTTCATCCTGAACTTCCTGGTCCTAATGCTAGAATTCGTAACAGTCCGACCGGTAAAATTGGTGTGTATAGCAGGTTTTTTGATTTTGCCAATTACTGGATTCCTCTTTCTCAATTTCTTGTAGACATTCTTCAATACTTCCAAATAAATTTGTCTCAGTTGTCCGTTATTGCCGCCGCCAAGGTCTCTCATTTCTTATAATTTCTTCTTAGCTTTTAGTTGCTTTTTAAGTTAGCTTAGTTAGGTTGTAAGCTTATTTGCCTTTAAATTAGCTTATTTGTCCAAAGACTTGGTGTAAATTTGAGCCTTGTAAGTTAGTTTAGCCTTACTGCCATAATAAGCTCTTTGTAGCTTATTCAGCCTTAAGCTTTTAGTTCTTTGCAGCTTATCTAGATTAGGTTTAGTTCTCTTAGCTTATTTTATCCTAGGTTAGCTTATTTATCCCCCAAGTCTAAAAGGACTTAAGCAATATTAGCTTAAAAGCTCTCTTAAGCTTGCTGTCAACTTTAAGCTTATTTTTAAGCTTATTCTTTTGATAAAAGTGAAAAGTGCATTTGTTAAAGTTGTTTAATATAAGCTCCTTAATAAGTTTGTAGTTTTAAGTTTTTGCTAATTCTCACTTTTTAATAAGCCAAAAATAAGCTAGATTCGTAGGGTCTAATTCGTACTTTTCTCATAGTGTAGGGTTACCCGTTTAGTCTATAGTGTAAATTTACACAAGTTTGCCCGCCTACCTTTCACTTTATTTTTGTTCATTTTCTACCCTAGAGTTTTTCGAAAAATAAAAAAGGGGGAAAGACAAGAGGCCGGGTGAGCAAGACTCGAACCCGGGACCTCTCGATACAAACCCCCTTTTACACACACACTCTACCACTGCGCCCTTGGGTCTTTTTCGTTATAGACTCAAGGGCACTTGGTATTTATGTGCGTTTTGGGTTTTTAGCTTATATAAGCTGTGAAGCTTATTTCGGGGCTTATTGCATAAGCTGGTAGGTGTTTCTTATTTTTCGTAGGTAACTTATAGTGTCTAGTATTTTTTGTAAAATTTTCAGAATTTTTCGTAAACATTTAGTATTTTTTATAATTTAAATTAGTTAAAAGTTTATTTAATTCATAAAAAATACAAAAATTATCAAAAAAAATATTTTGCTTTTTTATAAAATTTTCTTTTATCATCTAGTTTGTAGGAAAAATATAAAATTTTTCGTAGGGTCATTTTTACAAATTTTTATCTTTTAAAGAACGGGTCCGGGTGCGGGATTTTGTTTTGACTCGTTTTTGGGTCAAACGAGCTCCGTTTTCGGTCTAGTCTTTTTCATTCTTCGTTATTTGATCCCTAGAGTAGTTTAGAAGCAAAAATTTCTTCGTAGGGTTATTTTTAACGTTTTTAGGTTTTTCCCCTTTTTTGTTCGGGATTCGGGCTCTCGTTTTCTAGTTTAATTCCATAATTTCTAGGTTTTCATTAAACGTTTTTATTCGTTATTGTTTAATTTGACTTTTTCAACTTCCCAAATCCATTCCTTCATTCAAACTCAAATCTTCGACTGTATCGATTGTCCATTCCAGCCTCGTTGGGGATAAACGACCCGGGAAAGCTCTATACTACTTCTCGGTATCATTGATATTGCTGGTTTTTACACTTAATTATATATTTTATATTTTGTTATATATTATATATATTTACGGTGTGAATCCAGCCAGTCAGCTGCCAGGTACAACCAACAACACATCAGAAATTGATTTTTCCTACCTAAGAGCATAGAAAATCAGTTGCAAACACTCAAATTACACTCGTAAGTTCTACATCTAATCTAAAGTATACATGCGTAACTATAGATTATCTACATCTATTGTGGCTATAATCAGTGATCTATTGTCGATGAAGTTCATCAAACACAACAATAACTTACCATCAACAACTTATATACCATTCCCAAATTGTCCCTTAATTCCCAGCATATACAGGAAACCTATTAATTGATCAAAAAGCCCCAAATTTTAAGAAAAATAGAAAGTTTTAAAAAAACCCTAAATTTTTCAGAAAATAAACTTATGAATTATAATAATTGGATAAAAATTAGGGTAAAACAAAAAATAAAAAAAGAACCCAAATCTTGATGTTTTCATACCTAGTTATCATGATACATGCACTTGAAGATCTTTCTCTTCTTCTTCCAATCTTGACATCAATTTCTTGGATTAGGCAAATTATTGAAGATGTGTGAGGAAAAAATCTGTTTGTATGAGAGATGATGAGGACGGTGGTGTTTTTTTGGGAGAGAATATATACGTAGCCTCATACGTGTATACTCTCTTAAATGGTCCGGGATAATAATAACAAAAGAAATCGGGTCGAGCGGGGTGTTTAATGAATGCATTAAAAGCACCTCGGGGGAACGATCTTCATGGTTAATATATAAAGGTATAAATTGTTATCTTCATCGAGTTGGGACCTCAATATGAAAAAAATCTAATCATTCCCACACGTTTATTTAGGGCGTCGAGCATCGGGTCGGAACCGACGTCCCGAACCAGAAATAAACTCAAACCAAAACCGAAATAATGGAATTTTGGCAATAACCGAGAATCGATCCGATGTGAAAATCGTTTATATAAACCGAAACTGAACTGACTAAGGTCGGTTCGGCTTAGTTCGGTTCAGTTTACGTAGTTCGAACCGACTAAGTGTCGGGTTTGAGCCGAACCAAAACCGAACCGAAACCGAACCGAACCGAACCGAAACCGAACCGAACCGAACAGAGTAAACCGAAATACATATCCAAAACCAAAAACCGAACCGAATAAGCTCGGTTCGGCTCAGTTTTTCGGGTCGGTTCGGTTTTCGGTTTATGTTATGTTTAGTCTTTATTTTAGCAAAAGTTGGGTAGTTCAAGTGTTAAGTTTGTCGTTGATTATTAACTTGGTCCCAAGGTCTAGCCATGTGTTTTAAGGTTTGTTTCTCCCCCCTTCATCTCTATAAAAGGAGGTGGGGGGGGCGGGGGGGGATCTTGCACTTCATTCTTTCTAATACTAATTTCATTCGTTTTGGCGTTCTTTTTATCTTCGTGCCTCTTGCTTCTTTAACTTCTCTGTCACGTTATGTCATTAACTGTTGTGGGTATTTTTGTGTGTCGATACACTTCGGAGAATTCGATTAGTTTTCGATTCTAGTTTTGGGATTGTTGTAGGTTTTTATTCCTTACAAGTGTTATCAAACGCTCGGTTGAGGACTAATACAAGAAGCTAGGTCTCGATCATCTTGAAGGGTTCTGAGTTCGGTTCAGCAAACAACAAGAAGAAGCCAGCAGGTTGACATTGGG
This sequence comes from Tanacetum coccineum, assembly GCA_026074375.1. NCBI lineage: Eukaryota > Viridiplantae > Streptophyta > Magnoliopsida > Asterales > Asteraceae > Tanacetum > Tanacetum coccineum. The sequence continues at coordinate 18,443 of BQNB010102575.1, read as the reverse complement.
CAATTTAGGTTTCTTAGTCCTTCGATTGTCTGAGTTTGTGACAAGGTGTAGGAGGCTTAAGGGTTTGTTGGTTTTTGGTTTATTGAAGATCGACAAGATTTCGGCGCATTTCGGGTTACAGTCGACGTACTGAGGTAGACGATAACCAGGTTTTTTATTTTTATAAAAGAAAACAAAGTTTGACTTTAAAGTGCTACTTTATCATTAATTTGTTTTTGAGGGAAAAAAATTCCAAGGTTATTAGTATATCATTCTTTTTAGTAACCAGGTAACAATTTTTGTTTACTTTATTAATAAAAGGTAAACTTGCTTACTTTTGGAGTGTGATTGCACAAGGGACTTTGTTGGTTTGTGATTGTAAGGTTTTTCCACAAGGTGTTGTAGCAAATTAATAAAGGGATTTAAAGAATGAAGGGAGCCAGTTTGACAACGAGAAATTGATGGAACTGAGTGATTTTGGGTTATGAGAGGTTCAAGAGGCATGCTTTATTTAAACCATACATAGATGGGAAGCAGCTCTGGAGGTTTTACCCGAGGGTATGGAAGCTCAAGTGAAAATTGAGCTAAACAAGAAAGCTTACAGTGCCGTGATTTTGTGATTAGGTAACAAGGTTCTGAGAGAGGTTACAGGGAGACGACTGCAGCGGGGGTTTGGTCAAAGCTCGAGACTTTGTATAATGACAAAGTCATTGGCCAACAAGTTGTACCTAAAGAAGAAGTTGTATACATTCTACATGCCGGCTGGACGAAAGATTTCCGAGCATATAGATGAGTTCAACAAAATCGTTCTTGATTTAGCAAATATTGAGGTAAAATTCGAGGATGAAGATCTTGCTTTATTATTACTCACTTCTTTACCAGCATCATACGAACACTTTGTGGATACCTTGCTCTATGGACGGGAAGCTTTGACTTTGGAGGACGTGATGGCCACACTAAATTCAAAGGAAATCAAAGAAAGGTCTAAGGCGAAGGGGGATGATGGTGAAGGGTTATATGTGAGGGGAAGAACTGATCGTAGGGATTCACGTCAGTCAAGGGGAAAGTCAAGATCGAAGTCTCGAGGTGGAAGACTCAAGTGCTATATTTGCCAATCTGAGGATCACTTGAAGAGAAACTGTCCAAAGAATAATCGCAAGAAGTCAACAGGTTACGTCAAGAAAGATGAGCAACCAAGCTCTAGTGGTTCGACTTATGACGACTCTAAGGTGATGATGGTGATGAGCACACAGGCTCAAGCTCTGCTAGATTTGATCATGGATTCAGGATGTTCATACCACATGACACCCAGGTTAGATATACTTTTTGATTTTCTGGAATGCGATGGGGGCAGTGTACAGTTGGGTGACAACAGGGAGTGTAAAATCAGAGGTATTGGCAAGGTGAGGTTACAACTGAAAGATGGGTCAAGTTTTGTGTTACACAATGTCAGGTATATTCCTGAATTGAAAAGAAACTTGATATCGCTGGGAACTCTTGAAAAAGAGGGATATACCGTAAAAATGCAGTCGGGCAAAATCAAGGTGATTAATGGTTCCAGGGTTATTTTATCTGGAATACGAAGGGATAATTACGTATACTTTTTGGATGGCCATGCAATGGCAGATGAGCTTAATGCTAGTGTTGAAAAAAAAGACAGTCTTGCGCAGGTTTGGCACAAAAGACTGGGACATATGAGCGACGCGGGACTACAGGTCCTGGAAAAGCAAGGGCTGTTTGGCAAGAAAAGTCTAGGTAAGCTCCATTTTGAATAGTTTCCAACCGTTTCTGAAGCGTAGGGAATTCCCTCTCTTGCTTATGACGAGAACTTGAACGATGTTGGTACAACGGTGAGACCTACTCTGGTGGGTGATACCTCTGGTATGTCTTCGTATGCTAATGTTACTGGTGAACCGAGTAGGAAGACTTTGAATTTTCGTACTTTATTTACACTGGGGGGTAACAAGATTGATGTAGTTGTGCTGATGGAGTCTATTAGAGCTATTAGTGAAAGGTTTGTGAATACTGCTTATGGTTTCTTTTTAGGAAAGCGGGTGTCTTACCCCGTTGTTGCTAACTATGTTAGGAACACTTGGGGTAAACATGGCCTGGTTAAATCAATGCTTAACTCATCTACCTGGTTATTATTTTATAATTTTGCTCTATGGATGCTTTGAATGCAATGCCTGAAAATGATCCATGGTTTATTCACAATCATCTGCTTATTCTTAAAAAGTGGAACCCGGATGTGAATTTATTAAAATAATATGTTGGGAATGTTCCAGTTTGGGTTAAACATCATAGTGTCTCCATTACGGCGTTCAACGAGGATTGTTTGAGTGTCATTGCTTTGAAACGGTACTCCTTTAATGCTTGACTCTTATACTTCTGATATGTGCTTGCAATCTTAGGGCAGGTCAAGCTATGCTAAAGCAATGATTGAGTTACAGGCTGATGTGGAGTTGAAAGATACCATTGTGGTGGCCATGCCTAAACTTACTGGGGAGGGGTTCTATACGTGTACAATTTTTGTTGAATATGAGTGGAAACCACCTAGGTGTGCGTGTTGTAAGGTCTTTGGTCATATTCAGGAGGAATGTCCTAAGAATTCAGGTTTGGGTGTGGCGAAGAACTTGAAGAAGCCTAGCTAGGCTCCTAGATGTGTTATGGTTGGTTCAAAGGTGGGATTTAAACCAGTTAAATAAGCTTATCGACTTGTTTCTACGAAGCATGCCGCCAACACTAGTGGAAGTAAGAAGAATGATGTGAAGCGTACCAAAAAAGTTAGTAATTCAAATCCATTTAATGTGCTTAACTCGGTTGAAAATGATATGGATTTAGGTACCAATAGGGGACTTCAAATCTTCAAATAGATTTCACATGTGAGAGGAGAACTTCATGTCCATTTTTAGTTATAAGAAATGAAATGGAAGTAACATTTCATTGGGTTCGTCAAAATTAATGAATTATATAATGATTACAAACCTTCAAGTAGATTTCACATGTGAGAGGAGAACTTCATGTCCATTTTTGGTTATCAGAAATGAAACAGATGTAACATTTCATTGGGTTCGTCATAATTAATGAGAGTTGCATAATGATTACAAACCTTCAAGTAGATTTCACATGTGAGAGGAGAACTTCATGTCCATTTTTAGTTATCAGAAATGAAATGGATGTAATATTTCATTGGGTTCGTCAGAATTAATGAGAGTTGCATGATGATTACAAACCTTCAAGTAGATTTCATAGTGAGAGGAGAACTTCATGTCCATTTTAGTTATCATAAATGAAATAGATGTAACATTTATTGGATTCGTCAGAATTAATGAGAGTTGCATAATGGTTACAAACCTTCAAGTAGATTTCACATGTGAAAAGAGAACTTCATGTCCATTTTTAGGTTATCAAAAATGAAATGGATGTAACATTTCATTGGGTTTGTCAGAATGTACATAACTAAAAGTAATTAATGAGAGTTGCATAATGATTACAAACCTTCAAGTAGATTTCACATGTGAGAGGGGAACTTTATGTCCATTTTTAGTTATAAAAAATGAAATGGATGTAACATTTCATTGGTTCGTCAAAATTAATGAGAGTTGCATAATGGTTCATCAAGTAGATTTCACATGTGAGAGGGGAACTTCATGTCCATTTTTAGTTATCAGAAATGAAATGGATATAACATTTCATTGGGTTCGTCAGAATGTGTACATAACTAAAAGTAATTAATGAGAGTTGCATAATGATTACAAACCTTCAAGTTTGTTTAATAAGATAAACCACGATGACTTCTAAATCAAAAATATTCTCAATTATTTTTTTTAAGCTCAACTATTATTTATTTTACTATCAAATATTACCATGTCGTAAGGTGTAGTATTTTGGTGGAATAAAAATACAATACCTTGATCACATGTAAGGTGAGAATTTAGCCTATAAGTACTTGTAGTTTATAGCATGAAAATTGATCACTTTTTATGAAACATGTGAATTCATAGGTAAATGCTTTGCTAAAAACATAACACGATGAATAACCACAATTATAAGAGCATCTACAATGTTAGCTTTTCCAAAAGCTTTTAGCATTTAATGCATAATATATTTATTCACTAAAGCTTTTAACAATGGCTTGAAGTTTCCAAGTGGTTGTGTAAAGCTTTTCATACAATGCTAAAAACTTTCTCAAGAAACTTTTTAGAATAGTAAAAAGCTTTTTATAGCTTTACCCATTGGAGATGCTCTAAGTTGTTTATTGGTACACTAAATATATTCAACCTGAAATAATTAAAAACATTTAAACCCGTCACTTTGTACGGATACTCGTCTAGAATTAAAAACGTTAAAACCCTTAAGTTTTCAAGAACCGAGTTACTTGGTGAAAAGCAATAAAAATTCAGTAGATAGAGTAAAGCGAAACGACATAAGAAGTCATACATTTAAAAGTGTTGTATTAAGGTAACTTCGAAAACTCTATGTTATTGCTTAATCCTTTAAAGGCATTTGCTATGTTTTTACAAAAATAGTCATAATTTTATAAAGAAAATAGAACAAATGTTAGTGTTAAAAAAAAATTGTTTTTTTTAAGTAATATACATGGAGTGCATACCTTCAAAGTTGAGTGCATACCCTATGTTGAAATCCTAGGTCTGCCACTGCTTTAATGGCATTTGCTATGTTTTTACAAAAATAGTCATAATTTTATAAAGAAAATAGAACAAATGACCACTAACTCTAATTACATTTCTTGAAACAAAAATATATTAAAAACAACTGTGAAATTGAACAAATTTTGATCTAACAATTTCGCCAAAATCATCAAAGAACAAAAAATTTCATTGATTTGAGGAGATTTACAAATAAAATCATCAAAGATTGAAGGTTGTAGCTTTTGTGTGATAATATATTGCACCCGATGTTCAAGTTCCTGAGCAACGACAATACGCTTACAGCTGCCACCTACAAACTATCCTTTTTAGTAACCTGATCAAGCAAAAATGGCTAACATAAAGACACATATATGTACATTTGGAATGCACCTATGTGGAATACTTGTACTTGTTACCTGAGTAAGGAGTCATGGAGACTATGTTGAAAGTGCTACCACGTAACAATATAATGCATCTTTTTCCTACCCTGTTAGTGTACAAATTTTTAATTAAAGCTTGCAAACAATATGTGAAGCTACAACCAACATGCATGGACCAAAGGACCATCAGATTGAACTACTAAAATTCCGAAAACAAATACTTAATCACGATACAAAATAAAGGATTACACATTTAAGAATGCATACTACCTTAGTCGAATTAAATACAATTTTATTATAAAAATTTAGGTGAGAAAAGTTGCAACATAAAAACTTAAAACCTGAAACAAGTTAAGTCGCTTCTTTTTATTCGCTAGTTTTTAAACTGCACGTTGCGATTATCAATACATGGTTTGTTTTTTTTTATTGAATTAAAAACGTGTCTTTCGAAAAAGATCAAACGAAAAAAGTTGCTATCTTTGTCTTGTAAAATCATTTTTACTTATGCTTTTGCTATTCAAAAGTTTGCACGTTTTAAGTTGAAAGAAAACATGACGATTTTTGCAAGTAGCGATTTAAAAAAGTTGTGAAATTATTTTGATTTATGTTTTAAGTTGCGAAACATGTTTGGAAAACTAGCGATTTAAACTTGTATTCTAACTTGTAAGGAAGTTGAGACATACAGGTATAACTTGTTGCGATATACAGGTTGTGGTTTAACTTGTTGCGATTTAACGTAAGTTCAAACACATGTGATTTAAACAGGATTTAATCTAGCGGTTTAACCTTGGTTTAAGTTGCGAAACAAATCAAGCGTTGTCTTGTGATATAAATGCATTTTTTTGTGATGCACTTACTTTATAGAATTATATTAAATGCATTTTTTTGTAATCAAAATTATTTTAAAGGATGTCTTATTACAATGTTACACTTAGTTATCAGAGTAATGCAATTTATGCTTACGATTCATGCTTAAATACATGTCTAACACATAAAGTACTTGTACAATTGTATTATGCATTTTCTCTCTCCAAATTCTCACCAATCACTTTTTTCAAATCCACCAATCAAATCATTAGACACATAAGTAGGCTTACTAATTAGCCATAAAAATCATTTTTCTAATATCATTATATATTTTATAGAATATGTCTTGAATGCATCTTTCTTTATGATGATGTCGACCCTTGTACAAGCTCACATATTGCCGGCTTCATCATTGTGGTTTTTACATGTTGATGCGATAGGGTAAAAGGAGGTGATTGACACACAAGACTCGTAATAGGTACTCAAAAGTATATATGCTTATTATACATACCGCAGAAAACAACTTAAATACATCAAAAGTTAGACATACATAACTTTGCCTATAAAATAGTACCAACTGGTCATTAAATGAAAAGTTAATTAGATACGATGAAAAACTAGCTTGGACGTTTGTTTTATTTGCGTGCATTTACTTTGTTGTTCCAAAAATTTACACAATATTATAGCAAGACATCTCTCATCTCTCATGCTACAGATACAGTATTAGCACGCAACTTTTTATCTCTATGTGTTTTTGTTAATAATAACTGAGATTTGTGACTTGTAAAAATGATTCCGAAAGTGATGGAAATAGAAACATGTATAGTACGTGAAAACTGCTAATTAATCGGTCCACTTATATTTGATAAACATGTTATATTTGTAACAAGTTTATGCTTACTATTCGTATGCAATGTGATTCTTTCTAATGTCTAACTACGTAATACACAACTCATTATATAATTTCCGCGACACCTCCTTAAAATACCCGAGAATTTCACGGGTATTTTAGCTAGTTTGGATATATATGACACTTCTAAAGATTATAAAAAGATATATATGTAATTATTATTTTTGGAGGGATATATGTAATTTTAGACTTTTGTAAAGATATATATGCAATTTCCCCCGACAAATTAGGAACAAAAGATATCGCAAAGGTCATCATGTGAACTTGGCATCGAAAACTTAATTAATTTCAATATCCAAATCGTAGTTACCTCACAAGCCGTATTTTCGGATAAAGAATGACCTCACAAGCCGTCTTTTCGTTAAAAGCTCGTTTCATTTCTGACAATGTGTCTCTTGAAGATACTCTCGAGGATTCCTACCGCAAAAAAGAAGTTTAAAACTGGTTATAAAATGTGAAACTTTGACTAACTTGGTTTCTTTACTTAAACTCAACTCACTTTTTGAAACGAAAAAAACCCTTCCTATAGTAGTAAATTATTTAAACATGAACTGATTCAATAGTATGGTATTGTGTTTTAATGGTATCTTAATACACGCAAACCAATTTAAATCCCAAAACTTAAATACATCTTAAGGAATCCCTTTCACAAAAAGAGTAAACTTTATAAACAAAGAATAGAATTGAATTAACAAGAAAATCTGTTAGATGAAAACCTACCGGAGTGATCCCCAAAAGTTGAAAGCATTTTTTCATTACCACTTTAGTTGCCTTACACAAAAATATATAAGCCTTTAAATCCACACGCTGCAGAACCTGCCAAAATAATCATATGTTTTTTAAAAATCAAATTAAATTTTAGATAATTAACTTAAAAGAACCAGTTATTTAATTCGGTATTGTGTGAAAAAAAGCATTTGTTAACACGATATATCAACGATCTGCTTTTTTATAAGCAGACCCACCAAAAAACATATAAAATTATGTTAAACCGGAACAAAAAAATCGTTAAAGTTGCCTTTTAAAAAATAAACTATTTGAAAAGTAACCTTGAATAATGTATGGGAAGAAGAAATTACATTCAATGTTGAAGTGATAATTTGTTAATTGAGGTTTATTTTGATGTGTCTAATTCATTGACAGAATGTAGAACTCTATAAGTTTGACAGAATGTTATAAGACTCATACCTATGCAAGGCAATGCAATATATTAAATAATTAGATACTTAAATAACAATTTAAACCACTATTCACTCTCGCTTACGCTACACTCATATATACGTAATATGAATTGCACCTACAAATTAACGCTGCAATACATCATGGCCGCTATGCATTTTAAATTTAATGCACATTAATTTGGATTGTTGCATAAGACTATACTATTTTGCAGAATAAATATCCAAAAGTTGTTAGATTAGCTTCTTCGTTGTTAACTCTCATAACAAAAATGTCTAGACTCGAAAGTAATATTTAAGAGCTTCAAGAGTAGTTTTATCTTGACCACTTTCGATAATTCACTACTACACAAGCTGGTTTTTCCCACAGATTTTTCCCATGAAAGAAAACAGTGTGAAATTTCACACCGAATACCGACAAATTATACACCAAATTGTTGACTAAATTTCGGTGGGAAATATGTCGTAAACTTCCCATGGATTTTCCACTATTTACACACTAAATTGTTGACCATGTTTTCGTGTGAAATTCGTCGCAAATTTCCCACAGATTTGCGATAATATTCACACTAGTTTTGTTGATTAGACGTCTGTGGGAAAACTGTGGCACATTTCACACATATTAGCCACAACCAAAATTATGTGGCAAATGGATCTATATTACTCACGGATTTCACACGGTATTATTTAATAAACTAACTATTTAACTCGTCCGTGGAAAATTTGTGGGTCACTAGCCGCATATTACCCACAAATTTCCCGCAAATGTTGTTTTTGTGTTAACAATGGGATATTTGTGTGTAAATACACACGAATTTTTCACAAAAAAATATTGTCTTTATATTTCTGCCTACTTACACATTATATGTGTTTGTTTATTAACATAACTATTTATGTGAGTATCACAAGTGTGTGTGTAGATTTAGGTATAACCTTTTTGTGGAAAAAACGGTTGTATATGTGTGGATATGTACACATGTATGTTCCGCATGTCCATTTATGTCATTCATTGTTTTGATAAATGTTTTGTGTGTAGGTATACGGACGTGTATATGAGTGAACTTGTAACTATATAAGAAAAAAAATAAACTAAAATGATTATGTCTGTGGGAAAGTCATGGGTAATTTCTCATAGATTACCTACCAGTTAGATAAATCCGTGGGAAATATGTGTGTAAATATCCACGGATTTCCCACATAAAATACCGTCTTTATGTTTCTGCCTAATTAGACAATCCCACATTACTTACTATGTCTTCATATGTGTTTTTAGTTTCATATTGTATGTGTTTGTTTATTAACATAACTATTTATGCGAGTATCACAAGTGTATGTGTAGGTTTAGGTATAACCTTTTTGTGAAACAAACTATTGTGTATGTGTGGATATCTACACGTGTATGTTCCGCATGTCCGTTTACGACTATCGACAGATGTTTTGTACGTAGGTATACGGACGTGTATATGCGTGAACGTGTAACTATATAAGAAAAAAAGTAAAAGAAAATGATTATTTCTGTGGGAAAGTCGTGGGTAATTTCCCACAGATTAACTACCCGTTTGATAAATCCGCGGGAAATATGTTTGTAGGATTTCCCACATAAAATACGTCGTTATGTTTCTTCCTACTTACACATTCTCACATTACTTACTATGTCTTCATATGTGTTTTTAGTTTCATATTGTATGTGTTTGTTTATTAACGTAACTATTTATGCGAGTATCACAAGTGTATGTGTAGGTTTAGGTATAACCCTTTTGAGGAACAACCGAACAAACGATTGTATATGTGTGGATACCTACACGTGTATGTTCCGCATGTCCGTTTATGACATTCAATGTATCAATATGTGTTTTGTACATAGGTGTACATATGCGTGAACATGTAACTATATCAAAAAAAGTAAAAGAAAACGATTATATATGTGGGAAAGTCGTGGCCAATTTCCCACAGATTACCTACAAGTCTGATATATCCGTGGAAAATATGTGTGTAAATACCCATGGATTTCCCACATAAAATATCGTCTTTATGTTTCTACCTACTGACACATTCCCACATTACTTACTACGTCTTCATATGTATTTTTAGTTTCATATTGTATGTGTTTGTTTATTAACGTAACTATTTATGTGAGTATCACAAGTGTATGTGTAGGTTTAGGTATAACCTTTTTATGGAACAAACGATTGTATATGTATGGATATCTACGCGCGTATGTTTCGAATGTTCGTTTACGACACTCATTGTATCGATAGATGTTTTGTACGTAGGTATACATACCTTTATATGCGTGAACGTGTAACTATATCAAAAAAAGTAAAAGAAAACGATAATGTATGTGGGAAAGTCGTGGGTAATTTCTCACATATTACCTATAAATTCGTGAGAAATATGTTTGTAAATACCCATGGATTTCCCACATAAAATACCGTATTTATGATTTTGCCTACTTACACATCCCCACATTACATACTATGCCTTCATATGTGTTTTTTACTTTCATAAAGTATGTGTTTGTTTATTAACGTAACTGTTTATGTGAGCATCACTGAATGTGTGAGTTTAGGTAATGATTGTATATGCGGGTATATCGCACCTGCACACACCGCTCAAGCAAACAAAGAATACAAACAAGGCTTACGGGAAGTAAATGCGAAATATAATCGACACAAGATATAACGTTGTATCCACGACTAGGATAGTCGTGGCAGTCCAGGGGATCAAACCAGAGAGATATTTTTATGCTCTGAGCTAAACTGCTCAGGCTTGTGCCAAACTGCACGACTCGTGACAAACTACACGGGGTACACTACACACACACACAGATATCCATGTTTACAATTACAATGAGAGGGGTATTTATAAGTGCGAAACTCATCTTTAGTTTACTTATCTTACTGATGTGGGATTGGGTTTGCACCCAACATGGATATCTACATGTGTATGGTCTGCATGTCAATTTATGACATTCATTAAGTACTCCTATACTGTTTATTGGGGGTGTTCATGTGGCAGTTCAATTCGGTTAGTTGGAAAATTTAAACTATTCGTCGTGGGACAGGTAATTAATTTTACTACCCGAAACAGAACCGTACTAGGCGGGTAACCGAAGATACATGTATCCGAAATCAGCGGTTACCCGCGATTCAAATCACAGTTAACCATTATATTTTAGACGTTTAATCAATTTTAACTGTATCAATAGTAACCTTATCTAAAGCGTAAAATGTAATTTTAGCAAAAGTAAATAAATCTAAATAAATGAAAGTCATATAAAGCTATTGCGTCATAATAATTTCATCTAAATAAACATACATTAACAAATTTATTCGGGGTTTATATTTTATGATCACATTAATTAATATTGGCACATAAGAGAAAAGATCTATAAAGAACAATATCTAATTAAAGAATAAATCCTTCAATCTCATCCATCCATTTTAATTTCATCTAACGGTTTATATTAAATCCTATTTTTATTTAATTAAAAAACTCACTTTCATCATATTTTTTATATTAACATATCTCTCAAACCGTTAATCGTTACGCAAATTTAATTATACCATCGCGAAGATAATTAAATTATCTTTCTATAGACGGGCACTTTTATATACTTTCGATATTTTTTTTTAATTTTCGTCTAGAAAAAATCACACGTGATTCAAAAAATCTCACGTGATTCGAAAAATCACATGTTATTCATTACTTGAAAAATCACACTTAAATTTGTAAATTCACATGCGATTTATGAATTTATGAAAAATCACGCGTGATTTATTACTTTAAAACATCATAAGGTTATTTGTGAAATCTATGCCGATTTAGAAATAGCTACGTGATTTTTATAAAAACAATTCACATTGATTTTCACAAAATCACGTGTAATTTTTCTTGGCGAAAATTTTAACACTAAAAAATCGTCAAAAGTATATGAATCGATTTTTTTAGTTACGTCTGGAAAAATCACATGTGATTTGTATCACAAATCACATGTGATTATATGAAATCACATGTGATTCTGCTACAAATCACATGTGATTTTTTCAGACGTGACTGAAAAAAAAATCAAAAAAAGTTCGTCGAAAGTATATAAAAGTGCCCCCTCTTAAAGATGATTTTAATTTCGTCGCGATGGTGTAAAAAAAAGTTTTTTGTCGATTGACGATTTACGTGTGCTAGATATTTCAATTTATAAAAAAGAGGTGGAAAGTGAGGTTTTTTATTATTTGATGAAAAATGGATGGCTATGATGTGTTCTTTTGTTTTTTGATATGACTTTGTTCTTTAATGATCTCACCTCTGGCACATAAATGTTTAGTAAATATTTACACTATACGCAAGAAAGTCGTTATAAAATAAAAGTAGTGCAATTATATAATAAATATTTGTAGAATTATTTAAATATTTTGTTAAAATCTTTCATAAATATTATAGATGGTTCGAGTAAATGCGAATATTTAAAAATAAAAACCGAAATCAAATCGTGATAAATGATTGTTTTCGGTTTCAGATTGAGCGGTCTAGCTCGGCTCGGCTTGTCGGTTTCTCGAGTTTTTTAAACACCCTCACGTGACTATGTTGTGAAACACAAATTTTTTTCATGAAATTCTAATATCCCACTTTATATTTTTCATTCGTATCCCGCCCTTCTTTTCCCCCAAAATTAAAACCCTATCACTTCCACATCCGCTCTTTCTCTTAATATTTTTTTGGTATCAAACCGAGAGCAACAACTTGCTACGGGCTAATGGTTTATCAATAATATTTTTTTAGTATCATAAAGTTGTCCAACTCCTGGAAGAAATTGACATCATGTTCTTGTCCTTGGAGAGCCAGGGGTACATTTTATATTTTTATTAAATCCTAATCAAAGTCAATTTCCCGCTCATCTTAATTTGTTTATCTAACAAGCATATATACTTTTTTAGAAAAACGAAATGGTTGAGTACTTTGGTGAGCAAGTGTCTCGTCTTTCCTTTACCGCTAATGGATGGGTCCAATCCTATAGATCTTGATGTGTTAAGAAACCAATCATCTATGGTGATGTCAGCCAACCCAAGGCCATGACCGTCTTCTGGTCTTTCGTTCATAAGGACCAGCCCATGTATAAAACATTACAAAGCCGAACACACACCTTTTCAATCATTCCACAAAGAATGCCACTAAACATGATATTTATGTTTGTTTAATTGTATTCAGGTTGGAAACTTGCCACCAGATTTCTTTGGCTATCAAGGATGAAGTTGAGGATCTTGAAAAAGCTGGAATCAGAGTCATCCAAATTGATGAGGCTGCTTTGAGAGAGGGATTGCTACACAAGAAAGCCGAGCATGGTTTCTACTTAGACTAGGTTGTCCACTCTTTCAGAATCACCAATTTGGGTGTTGCCGACACCACCCAATCACCCAGGTATATATATTTTCTTGTTATACTAATTTATTATTTGTTTGTTGATAGTTGTGGTCACAACCATGCACAGTGGTGATGGAATCTATGTTGGGAGTCGCACGTACATGGGTCGTTCATCCTTACTTAGGACACTTCTGGTGAAAACCTTGTCTGAGGGACTAAGATGACACTTCACCTAAAAGTGGACTAGCTCGAGTACCTCGTGACTCTAATTCTACCAATTAGTATATTTTAATTAGTTTTAGACATTTTGGTTTCAATATGTAAACATTTGGCTGAGATATAAATAAACAATTTGGCTTGGCCATTCTTGAATAACAATTAGGTAATTTATGCATTTTGGATATATTATTTGTTTTGTTTGTTTATCCATGGGAAATGTAAGAAACCAAAGAAGTCCATGGGACAATTTTAGTGTAAAATTTGTGGGAACTAATTGTGAGAAAAATCATGAGAAATCTGTGGTATATTGGTGTAAGAAATTTGTGGGATTTTTGTTGGAAATATCCGTGTGGAATCTCTGGATAATTATACACACGGTCTATCAACGGTAAAATCGGTGTGAAAATAGTCGACGCCTGTTGAAAATATCGTGGGAAAATATTTACCCACAAGGGTTTTACCATCGGAATAATTCCGCGTGAAATCCATGGAAAAAGGCTCTTACCGACGGGTTTCCCACGGATTTGACTGTGGGAAAAACCTGTATATGTAGTAGTGATTCTCATGGTCGTTTTCAACTTAAAACAAGGGTTAAAGCCATTATTTATCGACGCACCTTCTCCAATTTCCCGACATAGCCAGAATGGAATATATACTCTCATTATACACCATCCAAACTTGTTGGTATCGGTAACTATAGTAAACATAATATCCATAATTTCTATGTCATTAACTATTTCTACATGGAATTGAGTTTCGTTGACTTTTTCCACAACACACTTTAAAGACTTGAGTTTAACCTGTATCTTTCAACGGCTATTTTTACTCGACTTATTAAACCTGATTTTTATCCCCTTTTATAATAAACAAACAATGGCTTTTTATATCTAGGGTTTTTACCATCTTCTTCAATTCAACAATTCTTCTTCTTCATCCTCTTCTCTCTCAAACTGACGAAGCGCTTCTTTAATACATTGAAGCGCTTCTTTAATACTTTGTGATTGTGATCTTCTGGTCTTAACAGCTTAAACACCCACCAATCGACATTTTATTGTTTGTCCAAATCGATCAGTATGTATCTCACATTTATTTCTTAATTGTTATTTGAACTTCAATTAACCTAGATACTAATGTTTTAGAAACCAAATAAGAAGAAATGTTATTTATGGGACCGGTTTGACCAAGAGCTTGAATATGATTGGTATCGACTTTAATTGAATGAGATGTATCTTATGTTGAATCCTAACGAAAGGCGTTTACTACAAACTGAAATGACCTGTGAAGAAAGGATTATGGATTTACAAGAAGATGTCAACCATGGTCTTACCCGTTTGACTTTTTGGAAGTCTACTTGTTTCAAGCTAGTGATAGTTCTTGTTCTTGTGCTGGGAATGAAGTAAAAGTAGTTCTTCACTATTTAGAAGTGTATTGTATGAAATCTTAAGATGAATAAAATTAGTTGTTCTTGTATGGGTTACTCTTATGTGGGGCATAATATGTTGCTTTCATGTATTTACAGTCAAGACTTTTAGTCATGACATATACCAAAAACCGTCAACACTTAAAAAAATGACCAAATGAGATGGAATATTCAGTCAAGACTACAAATAGTCAAGACTTAAACGAAATCAGCAAAACCACAAAACTAAGTGACACTGAATATGTAGTGAACTTAAACCAAACAAAGTAGACATAAAATAGTAAAATAGGTTTGCATTAGGCTAACATAACAATAGGCATATGGGGGACAAGCCCCTTGTTTTAGGTACCACAAAAAATTACAACATCACTTGTCAGCTCATTGTCATGTCCCTCCCAAGTTTATGAGGTTACCCGGGATTGGGGATTATTCTACACTTGACTAGAAGACTTACTGGAATTCTATGGAAGGTGGAAGAAGGTCTTGGAAGCTTTTAGAAGCCCTTGGAAGCTCATGGAAGACCTAGAAGCTTCTTGTAGAAGGTTGTAGAATATGGGCCCTTGTAATAAAGCCCATTTGTAGCCCTAGTTTGTATAGTATAAACAGAGTCATCTTCATTTGGGGAAATCATCTCATTCTTCACTTGTATTCTCTTTTGTAAAGTTATCTTTAGTAATACAACGCATTTTCCCTTTTACTTGTGTTCCTTTCTTTATAGCTTTCTTAGTTTCCTAGATCGTTGAGTGTTTCAGCAAGGCTGACTTAGTTGAGACTAAGTGCCGCACGGAAGGCCCTTGTCGAGACAAGTCTGTGACATCATGCTGCAAATACAACCATAAGATAAGACAAAGATGTTTTTGTGCCTCCAGATGGAATTGTCTAACAAAAACAAATTTATTCGACGTTTATATTTTATGATCACATTAATTAATATTGACACATAAATGTTTAGTAAATATTTACACTATCTGCAAGAAAGTCGTTATGAAATAAAAGTAGTACAAATATATAATGAATATTTGTACAATTATTTAAATATTTTGTTAAAATGTTTCATATATATTATAGACGGTTCGAGTAATTGCGAATATTTAAAAGTAAAAACCAAAATCGAACCGTGATAAATGATTGTTTTTGGTTTCGGATTGAGCAGTCTAGCTAGGTAGGTCTTTGTCTGTTTCTTATTTTTTTTCTCTTTTTTCTTTTTTCTTCTTTTTTTTTTTTCCTTTACCCCTTTTTTTTTTTTTCCCTTTTTCTCGGGTTTTTTAAACACCCTCACGTGACTATGTTGTGAAATACAATTTTTTTTCATGAGAGCATTGACGTGTTGCTAGACGCTTACCAATGTTATTATGTTATTTATACATGTCCAAGTGGGAGCTGTTGGAATATGTCCAAGTATAAATTAATATATGTCCGGATTATTTATTCGAGCCTACGGGGACGCACGCGTTAATACGTAAAACAATTAAAGAATATATTAAATGTAATATATTTATGTGATAAGCATAACTTATGTTAAATAGTTAAAGTAAATATTTAATGAGTTATTAATATGGCATTTAAGGAAAAAGAAAGTAACGGTTTTCCTTTTAATTGGTCATAAACCCCTATTAAGGAGGTGAGAGGGTTTTCCTTACAAGCACAAGGAATTTAGCCTATAAATAGAGGTTAAGGGATTCATTGTTGAGAGACCTTGAAAAACATAATCCCTAAATCTCTCTCCATCTCTTTTGTTTATTCGATCGACCAAAAACTCAAAAGGGTTTTCGGTTCTTGTGTTGGTTCGATCCAAGGGGAAAAACCACAAGGGTTTCAATCGTTGATTTCTACGAGAACGTGGTGGTTTTATTGCTTATCACTACTAGTACTAGCATACTTAATTGTTTGCTAAAGAATGTATTGTGTGTGTTGAAGTAGAGAGATTATACTTTGATCTTAGTGGTTACGCGTGGTGTTATACAGACGCGTATATTTAAGAAGGTGTAACGTTTATTGCTAAAAGGTACACATCTCTAATCTTATTAATTATGAATTCTATACGTGTTTACTTTCCGCTGTGTACTCGTGTTTAATGGTTAATTAGATTTAAGATCCCAACAGCACTTCCACATCCTCTCTTTTCACACAAAAGGTCACCAATCATTTTGCTTTCTTGATTTAGCCTTCTTCTTGACTCTCTTCCGAATCAACCAGTGATAAGGTATGTGAACATCACTTATATTGACTCTATTATTAACTAGAAGTTCTTGTAACTAAATGCACAAGTTATATATGATTCATACAAAAAAACACAATGTGAGATCTAGTGATGATAATAAAGTTAAAATGATTTTGGCTCAGTCACTGAGAGCAACAACTTGCTACGGGCTAATGGTTTATCAATAATATTTTTTTAGTATCATAAAGTTGTCCAACTCCAGGAAGAACTTGACATCATGTTCTTGTCCTTGGAGAGCCAGAGGTACATTTTATATTTTTATTAAATCCTAATCAAAGTTAATTTCCCGCTCATCTTAATTGTTTATCTAACAAGCATATATACTTTTTTAGAGAAACGACATGGTTAAGTACTTTGGTGAGCAAGTGTCTAGTTTTTCCTTCTCTGCTAATGGATGGGTGCAATCTTATAGATCTTGATGTGTTAAGCAACAAATCATCAATAATGATGTGCGCCAACCCAAGGCCATGACTGTCTTTTGGTCATTCGTTCATAAGGACCAGCCCAGGTATAAATCATTACAAAGCCGAACACACACCTTTTCAATCATTCCACAAAGAATGCCACTAAACATGATATTTATGTTTGTTTGATTGTATTTAGATTCGAAACTTGCCACCAGATTGCTTTGGCTATCAAGGATGAAGTTGAGGATCTTGAAAAAGCTGGAATCAGAGTCATCCAAATTGACAATGATGCTTTGAGAGAAGGATTGCTACATAAGAAAGCCGAGCATGCTTTCTACTTAGAATGGGTTGTCCAGTATTTCAGAATCACCAGTGTGGGTGTTGCTGACATCACCCAGCCACCCAGGTATATATATATTTTTGTTATACTGATTTCTTATTTGTTTGTTGATAGTTGTGGTCACAACCATTCACAGTGGTGATGGAATCTATATTGGGAGTCGCAGGTACATGGGTCGTTCATCGTCACTTAGGACACTTCTGGTGAAAACCTTGGCCGAGGGACTAAGATAACACTTCATCTAAAAGACGACTAGCTCGAGTACCTCGTGACTCTAATTCTACCAACTAGTATATTTTAATTAGTTTTAAACATTTTGGTTTCAACATGTAAACATTTGGCTGAGATATAAATAACAATGTGGCTTGGCCATTCTTGAATAACGATTTGGTAATTTATGCATTTTGGATATATTATTTGTTTTGTTTGTTTATCCATGGGAAATGTAAGAAACCAAAGAAGTCCATGGGACAATTTTAGTGTAAAATTTGTGGGAACTAATTGTGAGAAAAATCATGAGAAATCTGTGGTATATTGGTGTAAGAAATTTGTGGGATTTTTGTTGGAAATATCCT
>BQNB010102574.1:10898-24215 GCA_026074375.1 Tanacetum coccineum | reverse complement strand
GAATTTTAGGTTTCTTATTTTTCTTAGGTAGGTTTTAGGGTAAAGTAATTTTAGTAATTTTTTCAGAATTTTTAAAAATAGTTTATTATTTTTTTATAATTTAATTTCGTTAAAAGTTTTAAAAATTCATAAAAAATACAAAAATTATCAAAAAAATATTTTTCTTTTTTAGGAAATTTTCTTTGGTCATATTTAATATGGTGACTTTTCGTGGTGACTCAAGTACCTCGTAGTTTGCCGATTATGCAAATTACCACACGGGGAATTTCATAGTTAGAGGAATGTCGTCCCAGCAGAAAAACAAGTTTTTCAAGAATGTTAAACACTACTTTTGGGATGACCCCTTCCTATTCAAAATATGTGCGGATAGAGTGATATGGCGGTGTGTGCACGGAAAAGAAGCTCTCGACATCCTCAAAGCACCCATCGGGGGACATCATGGTGCAAATCTCACCGCAAAAAACGTCTTTGATGCCGGTTTCTTTTGGCCTACTATTTACAAATATGCACACGAGTTGGTTAAAAATTGCGACTTGTGCCAACGTGAGAGAAACATTTCACAAAGGGATGAGATGCCTCAAAATTTCATCCAAGTTTGTGAAATATTTGACATTTAAGGCATTGATTTCATGAGGTTGTTCCCGTATTCACGAGGGAACAAGTATATACTCGTGGCGGTCGATTATTTGTCAAAATGGGTTAAAGCAAAAGTACTCCCCACCAATGACGCCTGAGTTGTTTGCAAATTTCTTAAATCTCTCTTCGCCCGATTCGGTGCCCCTCGTGCTATCATAAGTGATCGCGAAACCCATTTTTGCAATGACCAGTTTGCAAAGGTCATGCTTAAATAGGGAGTCACTCATCGTCTCTCCACCGCGTATCACCCACAAACAAGTGGGCAAGTTGAGGTTTCCAATCAAGGCTTGAAACGAATTCTTGAAAGGACCGTAGGCGAGAACCGTGCCTCTTGGTCGGACAAACTAGATGATGCACTTTAGGCCTTCCATACAGCTTACAAAACACCCATCGGGTGTACTCCTTACAAGCTCGTGTATGGAAAGGCATGTCATCTACCAATTGAGCTCGAGCACAAAGCCTACTAGGCCTTGAAGCATGCTAACTTTGACCTTTCGACCGTGGGTGATCACCGCAAAGGTCAACTCAATGAATTAAACGAACTTCGTGATCATGCCTATGAAAATTCTTTGATTATTCATGACTCAAAGATCAAAAACCGAGTTTTAATTTCGGTGATCAAGTCCTCCTCTTTAACTCTAGATTGAAAATATTCTCAGGTAAGATGAAATCCCGTTGGTCCGGACCATTCACCATTGCCCATGTCTTTCCATATGGCACCGTTGAGTTATCTCAAAACTCTGGGCCAAACTTTAAGGTGAACGATGATAGAATTAAGCACTACTTTGGAGGGGACGTACCATAATTGGTTGTCCCAGATCTCTAAACCTTCCCCAAGGACAAATGAATTCGGGGATTGGGTCAAGCTTAGTGACCCTAAATAAGCGCTTCGTGGGAGGCACCCCATGCTTATCCGTAGTGGTAATATGTAGTAATGAATAAGTGTTTTTTTGTTGTGAGAGGTGTGCCTCTTTCCTTTCTAGTTTGCTTGTGTTTTTTGAATTGTCCAGGATTGTCCCTGATCTTTAAAGCCTCTCGTGCTCACAATTTTTGTCCTTCGTTCACAAGAGCTTCACATCCTCAGCTTCATTTGAGAAATCCGATATCCTAATCTAATCGATTAACATTTATCTTTAAGCATACTTAATAAACGGCTTAGGATTTGCGTAGAAACCCTTCGTAAAACATTGAGGACAATGTTTAGTCTTAGTATGGGGGGGGGATCTATTGATTTGATTATGCTTGCAGCCGTTGATTTCACGTAATCCCGTTTTGACCACCAAAATTTAAAAAAAAAAGAAAAAATTTTCAAAATTTTCAAAAATAAAATAAGTGTTTTGTCACAATTTTAACTTTCTTGATGGGTAGAATAAGAATAAATTTAGACTCGATTGAGCGTGTTTAGCTCTAGCTTGTTTCTTAACTTTCTGGCTAAGCGTTCGCGAAACTCGCGAAGAATGAAAAATGATAGAGTTAAGTATGAGTTGGATGCTAAACAAAGATTATTTGGAAATCTTAAGAGCTCATGTATGTAATTTGTGTCTTTTTCTCCCATAAGCTTCTAACCGGACTAATATACGTGCTATTTTTGGAGATTAAACTTAAATCAACAATTTTTATGTAGTTAAAAAATTTTAGTTTTAGTTCAATCTTATACTTAAATTCCTCAAAAAAAGTCTTCTCTATATCGTAAAAAAAATGATAATGTGTTGAAAAATGAAAAAAAAAATAATAAATATAAACTGTGGGCTGATAAAAGTTTGTTGTATCTTGCCGGCTCACAACCGATGTTGCAGCCTTCTAAAAGGTCGAGGGTTACAATTGCATCAATGTTTAATAGTAAGTGTGAATTAATAAATAGATCTCTTTTTGTTAAATTTAAATATGCTTTTGAAATTTGACTATTCTATTTTAAGCTATGTATATACGGGAAACCTAAGTGTTTTTGAAACCAAAGGTCCGTGAGTCCCGATACTAGTCTCTGTGGGGTGTCAAAAGCCTGGTCATTTAGCCGCAAGGTTGGGATGTGCCGAGACGAAAGTCGCTACATGGGATGATCTCGCCTTCAAACTCATTGTTCTCGGGTGAAACGTGAAACATAGAATTTTGCAAAACGTTGATCCACGGTTGAAATTCAAAATAGCACATACACCTAAGATATAATAATTGTCGGGAGTGAAAAGTTCTCAAGTTGCAAATATGAGTAGTGTTAGCATCTTAACTAATATTTAACTATGATTTTGTTTTAAGCTTGGTTTGGAGCAAGTGAAAAGTCAGGGACGATGAATTTATTCTTTTTGGGGCATTCTCAGATCGAAATGCATCTTGTTCTATGATCCCTAAAAGTTATAAAATAACGAGAGTCAAATTAGTTAGTTAGTTGCTTAAAAAGAAAAGTACAAAAAACGAGAAAAATGAAAAAAAATACAAAAATATGTGTAGGAATAAGTGTATATATTTTTTTGTAAAGACGAGGCTTTTTAAAGCTAATGATTCTTTATTTCCCCTCGATGAACACTTAGCTACTTTTCGAGGTAATTTGTCGAGGGGGATTGAGATTTTTAGTTTTCTAAGTGCTTACTTATAGCATTGCGTGAGGACACGGCAATGTCTTAGTATGGGGGATTTTGGTATGTGTTTAATTACTCATACCTTTGACCTTTAAAAACAGACTTAAATGACCAAAAACGTGCCAAAAATACATTGTATTTGTATGTTTTGCATTCGTATTGTGCAGGAAACGGATATCCAAGAAAAGGACAAAGTCAAAGCCAAAAATGGACAAAACCGAGCACGAAATGGAAAGAGCGTGAAGAGAAGTCAAAATTAGAGTAAAAAAAAGTCAAGTCAACTCAAGTCAAAGTCAACCCCGGGGTGTAGATTTGGAAAGAGCATCGAAAACAGAACCCAAAAACGTAATTGCCAAAGGCGGGCCCACCCGTACCCACCTAATGGGCCCGGGTCAGCCCACTTATATACTAAACCTATAGACCCTTTTAAATAAACCCCCATGCCCAAAAATTTCCTTTATACTAGCTCGGCCCAAAACCAAAATAAAGGCCCAAAAGCCTTTGTCTGTTAAGAGATAACAACCCAACATATGTCTGTTAAGTTTTGTTAAGATACAAGGATATCCCATGTTATAACCCTTAACATCCTTGAGGGCCAACCTTTCCAAGTCCCCAAACTTTACACCTCCACAAAGGACTTTTGTTACAATATACATATACAAGTTCAAGGGTCCAACGTGCCATCTTCTCAAACTTTCACTAGTTAAACCACAAAACATTTTGTCCCGCCAAATTACACTGTACATCCCTGTCCCCCCCCTCCTCGACCACTGTTCATAACCAGCCAAAACCCATTACACCACCCTTCCCCACCCCCATATGGCCTCAAGACACCTTGACAATCCTAAACCCCTCCGTTGGCCAAGGGATACGACAACAACATCAAGGGTTATGATTATTCGGATTGGGCACCAATAAACTTTGATGGCCAAGATTGCTTTGAGCTTATACTCACACAACAAACACACTCCTTGATATCTCTCTCAAAAGAAACACAAACGGGTGAAGTCACAATATGAAGACCTAGCTCGTTTAGTATAAAATAGGACTTTGTAAGCCCTTAGAGGCATCTAGCTTAATTTAGTCAATAGTTTTCAGCTTATTTTAGTATAACTTAGCTTATTGTACTCTCTTTTTTAAATCTTGTAATGTTTTTTTTAGTTAATGAAATTTGAAGTTAATTTTTAAATCTGTTTAAGTTTATTTATGTTTAAAAGTTTTTCACAAGCATTTATAAGCTCTTAATCAAACTTATAAGTAAACTGTTTTCATTAAATACTAAGAACTTAAGAAAAATTTATAAAAAAACCAAAAAAGAATCACCCCAAATCCAAGCTTAATTATTGGATGATAAGCCAAAAAGGGATGGGCTTATGGACTCTTACTAGCTTGTCTTTGACAAGCTAGAGCTTGTAGATTGCTTATTTTGCCCTGTTTTGAGCAAGGGCTTGGTAAGTCCTCTTATTTTTCCATTTTTCTATTTTTGCTTATTATCACTATTCATCAGCTTATTTTGTGCTTATTCCTGCTTTTTACTGCTTATTTATGATAATCATGCTTATTTGTCTTAGTTTTATGCTTATATGTCATATTTTGTTTGCTTTTGCGTTTCCTTAAACAAACCAAACTTGCCATTGTAAACTACTTATTTGCTATTACTTATTCCTTAAACTGCTTATTCATAGATTACTTATTTCAGTGCTTATTGTTTTGCTCTATGTGCTTATTTTGCTCAATATTTGTTTGCTTTTTATCTGTCTTGCCTTATTTTTGCGTAAATCTCCTTTTATCAGTCCAAAAATTTGTTTTCAAAATGATAAAGGGGTGTTTGGCATAGTAGGCCAAAGTGGGTTATTTGGTCAAAACCCCCTTGGCACCTTAGCCATCTTTGGCAAGCTTCTTTTAGTTGTTTTAAGTCATTTTCAAAAAAAAAATTTAAGTCTTTTACTTATATTTTAAGTTTTCTCTAAGTTTTCTTAAAACTGTTGGTTCTAAGAACAGTTTTATGAGCTTATTTGATTAAGCAGTTAAAACCAGCTTAGGAGTGTTGTTTTTTTGTGTCTTTTTAGTGTCTAAATTAAGTGGTATAAGTGTCTTTTATTTTACCTTTGTTGTTGCAAAAGAATTGTCATTTCTGTCATGTATTTTTCAAGTGTAAAAACTGCCTTCTTCATTATCAAATCTCAGATAGTTAAGTGTGTTTTTAGACTTTGAAAATTTGAGCATAAGCTCTTCTTAAGCTTATCTCTATCTGTTTCAACTTTATTTTCAATTTCAAGCTCATTTTGTGGCTTATTTTAAGGTCTGCTTATTGTCCCTTTTTCCTTAAGAAATCAAAATCAGCAAGTGCTGATTGTGGACAACCCATTTGACAATCCTTTTTCTTGCCTTATTTGTGTTTCAATTTGCTTAACTTTTGCTGATTTGAAAAGCCCTTTGGATAGGCTTTAAGACCTTACAAGCTATTAAGCCAAAGGACTCCTCTAGGTGCTTAAAAACAAGCCCCAAAAGTTGTCCCTTGACCTGTTGTGTATGCAGTTTGTGGTTAAGTGCTTATTGCTTCTTTTGAGCTTAACTGTCTGTTTCATTAGCTTAACTTTGCTTACATTTGCTTATTAGATATAGGACTCCATTTATCTTTGCTTATTTTACTTTTGTCTTAGCTTGTAATATCGGTAATAAAAAAGTAGGTTGTTCAAAACGGGTTAAAATGAAAAGTAGCTTGGTATTCTATAGCATTTACCCACTTATTTTGCTTATTTTAGGGCTTATTTGTGGTTTAGAAAAAAAGTGGTTTTGTTAAATTTGCTTATTTTTAAGTCCTTTAAAAGTTTGTAAAAAAAAACGTATGGGATAGGGGAAGCCCTTGGTGAGCCTAGGCTCGAACCCGGGACCTCAACCCCCTCACCATACGTTTTAGCAACACACTCCTCTACCATCTCGCCCTGGGGTCTTTTTCGGTTAGTATTTACCACATTTTATTTATATAGTCATTTTGCCCCTTTAAGCTTATAAGCTGTTTTAGCTTATTAGACAGCTTATTTGATAAGCTGTCTTCACCACTTTATTTTTCTTAAATCCAGCATACATTGAAGTATTTTCCTGCAATTTTTCAGATTTTTCCCAATTAATTTACTATTTTAATCGTTTTTTTCTTTAAAACTGTTTTTTAATTATTAAAAATTAAATAAAAATCAAAAAAATATAATTCTTTTTTAGAAAATTTTCTTTTATCATATTGCACCTAGGAAAAATAGATTTGCTCTCGTAGGGTCATTTTTGCAAAAGTTCGTTTTCTAAAGAACGGGATTCGTTCCCGTTCACGTTTTTTGTGTTTTAAAGCCCAAATCAATTCCGTTTTCGTTCTAGTTTTCTTTAATCTTACTTTTTAGTTAATTAGAGTCTATTAAAAGTGAAAAAATCATTTTAGGTTAATTTTTTAGAAATTAGGGTTTTTAAGTGTCGTTTTTAGATTTCCGTTTACGTTTTTAGTATAATTTTGTGTGCCTTTCTCATTTCTAGTATAGATTGCCTTATTTTTCCCGTAGATTTAGAATCCAACCCAAATCTTGTTCCATTCAATCATCAAATGTCAATCCAACTCTCGACTTTCTAATTCACTCCTCGTTGGGGATAAACGACCCGGGAATATCACATACTACTTCCGGTTTCATTGATTTTGTGGATTTTGATCCTTATTATATATTTATATTTATAATTATATATATTTATAAAGGGTTGAATTTTAGCACTAATCAATTTTTTTCCTAACAGTATTTACAAGAGCCACTTGCTTAAATGGTGCCCAACAATCTTTAGCAAAATGACCCAGTTTTTGACAATTGTAACACAATCTGCAAGGTCCATTTTATGGATGATAGGTATAGCACTTAGCACACTTAGGATTGGAGCCCACAAACTTATTTCTAGGAGGAGCTGTTGCCGCAAAACATGTCCTCACTTTTGCCTTCTTATTATCTTTCCATGACCCTCCTGGTTTACATGTCTCTTCCCCTCCCTTCCTTTTCTCATTACCCTTCGTCAATGTACCACAGCTGACTGCCTCATCAGTAAGTATTCTAGCCCTAAGAATTTCATTTTGTATTATGGTTGGTTGGGTCGCTCGGAGCATTCCCCGAATCTCAAGTGCCAAACCAGCTATGCACCCCTTGATGCTTGATGACTCAGGGGTAACTAGGTGCGGAACCAGCTTGGCCAATTCATGAAACCGATCAGTGTAGGCAGCATGATTGGCTCCCACCATCTTATGATTCTAAAACTTATTTTCTAACTTCTCCATTTTGTTGCTTGGACAAAACTCTCCTACAAGTAACGCTTTGAAATCAACCCATGACATACCTATTGCAGCTTCACGACCTCTTGCTTGTACTTGGGTGTTCCACAAAGTCAAAGCCTTGTTCACAAACGAGCTAGCAACAAACTTCACTTTTTGATTCTTAGCACATCCACTATTGTCAAAAACTGACTCCATTTTCTCCATCCATCGAGTAAGTGCTATCACACCTCCTTTTCCATCATACTCTTGGGATTGCATGCCATGAATGTCTTGTAAGATCATCCGTTATTTCCACCATTACCACTCCCACCACCACAATTAGCATTTGCATTGTTCACATTGTTGGTTACTTGGGTGACGATTTGAGGAAGGATAGTTTTTAATTGTTGTGTAATGATAACAGCAATGTCGGGGTTCTCATTGTTGTTAGGACCGCTTCTTCGGGTTGGAGCCATTACTATAAAAGAAAAAAAATTATATGTCAGACTATATAATAAGGATTTCCAATCCCATAACCTTATCATACTCTATACATTACCATATACATACAAGAATAACCATCATATATCATGTCAACATTAATCCATGTAATCATACTTGCAAGTCCACTTGTGTTGTGGCGCATGTATAATTATGTTGGCCACCATAATTATAGATGCCCCCTTTCACAAATGTACTCCCTCTTATGACGACACTTCTTAAGGTCAACACACCACACAACACATAATTCAAATCATTCAACTCATCACACACGGAAATAATCCAACAAATACTTAATTCATAATATTAAAATACTTAAATAAAATCCAATAACCAAAAGTAGACATTCCTAAACATGGCTCCAACCAAAGTCAAACAACTAAAATCTTAAAACTTAGAACGAGACGGATAGTCAGGTATTGGGTCAAACTCTACTCTCACAAGTGTCTTCCAACTCATTTTACTTGGGTCCACTCCTTGCTGTAGACTCGAGATCTGAATCACTGTCGGATACTGCATAACTCAATAACTCATAGTTTGGCCCTTTTTCAGGAGCTTCCTTTTATCCTTTCTTTTCAGGCTCTTCTTCTTCTTCCTTTGATGGCGTGTATCCAGGAAATTTTCTAGGAAATTTGGAGACAGTGCCATCCTTTGCAATCATTTTTGTTTCCAACTTCATGATCATTTCTCCATCAACTTCCTTTATAGTCAGCTTTTCTTCGACTCGACAAGGGTATAGGTCGATAAGTATTCGGATTTTGCGGTTAATCCGCTTTAACCAAATCCCAGTCTTTGGATCAGTGAAGCCCTTACGTCTAGTAGCATGGGCAATTCCCCAATGAAACTTCTTACGGTCAGGATGAGACATGGCTAAATTATTAAGGACGCAGTATATACCATATCAGATAATGGTAGACAAAAATACTAAATGAGAGATAGACAAAAGTAAGATAATAAAAGCTATGCAATTAGGGGGGAAAGCATAATAGTTATAATACTAAATACTTAAGCCCTAAAATGCATCTATATGAAGGACTCCTAAGTTATAGTCTAGGCTCAACCACCTACTTCTCTATAACCAAAGGCTCTGATACCAATCTGTCGCACCCCGTCAAGGCGGAAACGCGAGGCGTAATGAGAATGGATATCATCACAACACAATGGTGCCTATATAGAGAACTACAATGCATAAAAGAAACCAAGGTATAGACACAAGGTGTCATGAAAATACCCAAACAAACATAAAAGATAACTGGCGTCTTGTATTGAAGCAAAAGGGGGTTCACGTCAATACCAAGACATGCAAAACATTCAAAATAAACCTAAGCAATTCAAATCAACAACATCCAATATTCATACATGCAAGAAATAAACTAGGTGATTAAACTCCGTAAGTTGCCTATGGTCTCTCTAGCCACTCTTCTTATTCGTAAGATCCTCATGATGCTTACCTGAAAATGATGCTTAAAAACGTCAACACAAAGGTTGGTGAGAGTCATAGGTTTATGACACACAATCTAAACTTTCAATTAATTGCTGTGATTAATAAAAGCAAGGTAGGACAAATATGAACTATCATGAACTTATGCTAACATGCAATCCAATCATCATATCAAATCAACAAAATCATATACTGGGCAGGCGTACCCCTCTTATCTAATCAAACACTGAGTAGGCGTACTCATCCGATCTAAATCAACAACACATGACTTGCCAACATAGTACATGTAAGTAAATCACAATCCTTGACATGCCAAACACAGTACATGCAAGTAAATCACAATCCTTGACATGCTAAACACAATACATGCAAGTAATTGGTATGTGCTTAAATACACATATCATTTTCCATTAAAAACAAACTTAAATGACCAAAAATGTACCAAAAATACATTGTATTTGTATGTTTTGCATTTGTATTGTGCAGGTAACGGATATCTAAGAAAAGGACAAAAACGAAGCCAAAACGACAAAACCAAGCACGAGAACGGAAAGAGCGTGAAAGAAAAGTCAAATCGAAGCCAAAAGTCAAAAAGTCAAAGTCAACCTCGATAAAGTCAAAGTCAAAGGCGGAGCCAATATCGAAGAAATATTAAATGGGCCAACCCGTACCCATCTAATGGGCCGGGTCAGCCCATTTAAACATATTGAAGACTTAAAGACTTATAAAATGCCCAAGTTCTATTAATATTATAACCGGCCCAAGTCTTAGGCCCAAATCCACTTATAACAACCTGTTAACCCTCACCCTTTTATCCCTTTACAACGTTAGTCCTTTTAGGACTAACGGTGCAAACATTTACAAACAAAAAGGACCAAAGATGAAAGTACAAGGACGGTGGATGCAATACAACCATATAAAATTAGGGGCCAAACTTGCCATTTCCCTAACTTTTAAAAAGTTGCGCCAGTCACTGTACATCTTCCTAACTACCTGCCAAAATGAACAAGTACTATTCCCCTTTCTTCTCCACCTTGTCGACCCATACCTCAACATCACTATCCCTTATCCCACCACACAAACCAATAAATGACACCTTGACAATCCCTTGCAAGCTCATTCGGCAAAGAATAAAGACAAAAATGAAGGGCTAAGATCAAGAGACTTGGGGACTACTCATTTTGGACGGCTATGATTGATTTTGGGGCTCACTCACACAACAAGCACACCCGCAGGAGCTCTCACAAAGAAAGCACACATCTAGAACCTTCAATGGCTTAGTATAAATACTTCTCAATTGTAAACCCTTGGGGCAGTTAGTTTTTACTAAGTTTTTTTCACCAAGTTTTTTTTAGTTTTCAAGTCATTTTTAATTATTGTCTTTCAATTTCCAAGTAATGTAACCTATTCTTTAATCTTAATGAAAATTTGAAGTTTTTAAGTTATGTTTTGAATCACTGTTTTTCTTATTTTTTAAGCCTTTCAAAAGCAATTTTAAGTTCTTAAGCAAGCATATTGTAAACCTGTTTTAATTTAACTATAAAGTACTTAAGGAAAATTTACCAAAAAGAAATCACACCAAAAACACCACAGCTTATTTGGATGATAAGCCGGATTTGGATGGGCTTATGGACAATACTAGCTTGTCTTTTGACAAGCTAGAGCTTGTAGATTAGCTTATTTATAAGCTTGTTTGCCCTGTTTAAGCAAGGGCTTTTGTAAGTTCTATTTTCTTTATTTTCTTGCATTTTACTGTAGCATTGCTTATTATTGCTTATTTCTGCTTATATTTGCTTATTTATGTTTGCTTATGATGTTTAGTGCTTATTATGCTTGTTTTGTAGTTTAGAGATCATTTGTTTGAGTTTTCTTATAATCTGTCACTATAGCTTATAAATTAGCATAATCTGTTATAGCTTATTTAGGTGCTTATTGGTTGTTGAAATTTGCTTAATGATGTTTGTTTAACTTGTTCAATATCTGGTCTTGTGGATTTGTGGTTTAATTCAGCCTTAATCAAGTTTTTATTCCAAAACTGTCATATAAAGGGGTGTTTGGTTTAACCATGAAAATGGGTCAAAATGGGTCAAAATGAGTTTTTACTCTTGGGTCAATTTAGTTTAGATTAGATTAGTCCAAAGATTCAGTTTGTTTAAGTTTTTAAGTATTAAAACTCAAAATCAATGTTTTAAGAGCTTGTGGTTTGAATCTATGAGCTTAAAGCTCATTTTATTAGCTTATTTGATTATGCTTTTGAATCTTGCAAAATTTTTTGATGTTTATGTGTTTCTGCAAGTCTTAAAACAAGTTAGAAACAAGGTTAAATAGGCCTGCATTGTTAATTTTGTTATTTACCAATTCTGTTAAAAATTGCTAAGTGTTGAAAAAAGAAGAAAATGCTTTTTCAATTGCTTTTACTGGCTTATTCTGTTTTTCAAAATAGTTTTTGATTAATGATATAAGTTCTTTGAGGTTTAAATTTGATCTGTTTGTTGGTGTCATATTCATAAGGTTCTATTTAAGTGCTTATTTTTAAGCTCAAAAGTGGTATTTTGTAAAGATTGTAAAAAATTTCTAAGTGTTGTGATCTGAACGAATCTGTATGAACTCGCCTTTTCATTAAGCTTTTTATGTGCTTATTTGAATTTTCAAACTGACTTTTTTCTTTTGTTGCTTATTGTAGACTTTTTGGCCATGCTTTTTCAGTGGTATAAGCCACCTAAGCCATAAGGATCCTATAGTTAGCTTTTTTTTAAGCTAGAAAAGTCCCCTTAAGTTGTTTGCTTAACAGTTTGGCCAAAAAGCTTATTTGCTTATTTAGGATTATTTGCTTATTGAATTTGCTTATTTAGGTTTAGTTTAGCTTATTAGGTCAGTTTAAGTCCATTTTAGCTTATTCTCTTTAGTTTAGAGCTTATTTGAGCTTATTTGCATTATAGCTTAAAAATCTTAAGTCTTATAGCTTTTTAAGTTTTCTGTCATTCTAGCTTATTTTAGTTGCTTATTTTTGTTCAAATATGCTTATTAGGTGTAGTTAAGTTCTTGTGTTAGCTTATTTCTCTTTTTGGATTGCTTATTAGAGTTCAAAAAGCCAAAACAGTTAGCAAAAAAAATCACTTAGAGTAGTTTAGCTTATTCTGTCACTTTCGTAGCTTATTTTTGTACTTATTTGTGGCTTATAAAAAAATTGGTTTTATAAAAGTTGCTTATTTTTAAATCCTTTAAAAAGTTGTAAAAAAATAGCATTAAAAAAACATTTGGGAGTTGGGGAAAGTCCCAGGTGAGCAGGGCTCGAACTCGGGACCTCTTCCCACTCACCAAACGTTTTACACACAGACTCTCTACCACTAGCGCCCTTGGGTCTTTTTCGTTAGATCTTGCAACATCAATATACTTATACACATTTTGAGCCCTTAAGCTCATAAGCACTTCGAAGCTTATACAGGGCTTTTTAGAGCTTATTTGATAAGCTGGCTTAACTAGCTTATTTTTCCTAGGATCTTTACGTCGTTTAGGACTTTCCTGCAATTTTTTAGATTTTTCCTCCTTTATTTGTTATTTTTATTTATTTTTTGAAGTTTAAAAATTTAGAAAATCATTTAAAAATAGTTTAATTAATCAGAAAAATACAAAAAAATAGTTTTTAGATTTAGAATAAATAGTTTTAGGTTTACAAAGTTTAAAATCTTTTTCATCATTTTTAGATTTTAAATTTCATTTTTAGCTTTTTAAATTAATTTTAGGAAATAGTTTTTAAATATAAAAAGTAGTGAAAAATATTTTTCTGAGTTTTTATCACATTTTAGACTTTTCTAAAGTAGAAATTCATTTTTTGGAATTTTTAGGAATTAATTTGTCATTTTCTAGGATTTTAAATAGATTAAATAGGTTTT
>BQNB010102573.1:5196-24215 GCA_026074375.1 Tanacetum coccineum | reverse complement strand
GTTTTTGTCTGTTTTTGGTCATTTAAGCTCGTTTTTAGAGGTAAAAGATATGTGTAATTAAGCACTTATCAATGACATTGTCTTCTAGAACTGTTGCAGGTAGATAGCGGGAACATTTGCTGAGGCAGTGAAAGCTTGGAAGAAGTTGGTATTACTCAGAATGTCCACTGAAATCTGAAAGATGGGGTTCTTTTGAATCTTTTGTGCATTGAAAAGTAGGTTGCTTTTCCCGATTGTTAACCACTGAGAGCGAGGTACAATCTGCTCATCTGTTCTTGTAGGAGGGTGAGCGGGAACATTTTGTTCTGCCATCGTATTCTTTGCGAGAAACACTGAAAATCGGCGATTTGTGACTTCGTTTCTTGGCGGCGAGTTGCGTGTGTGAGTGTGTGTGTTTTTTATCTTTGACCGATTTTTTCAACTTTTGACCAAATGGCAACTCGCCGCCCTTTTATACTCCTAAGTTACATACTTGGCAAATTTGGTCCCTTTGGTTTCCATCTTCTTTTATTTCTTGTATTAAGTATTTCTAAGGCTATTCTAAGATTAGGCAATTGGCCAACTTAGTCCCTATTGGTTAGTAAGGCTAGGAAACAAAGAGCAAATGCTTTTTACACCCTAAACATTACAACAATAGACAACTTTGGACCTTTTGAGTTAAAATTAATTAACTCCCCTTCAAATATTAACCCCTTAGAATACAACAACCATCTAAGATTAGACTTTTATAGCAACCCACATCTTTTTTATAACCCCTTAATTTATTTCACATTCACTCTAATCTCTCTCAACAACAACAAACAAAAACGGCAACGGGCGAAAAACGGAGGATGGAGGAGGAGGGTGACAAGAGAGAGATAGAGTGAATGTGAAAAAAATCTAAGGGGTTATAAAAGAACTGAGGGTTGCAATAACAGTCAAATCTTAGATGTAGAAGAATACTACTGGGTTAAATATGAAGGGGAGTTAATTAAACATTAACTCAAAGGTCCAATTTATCATTGTTGTAATGTTTAGGGTGCAAAAAGCATTTGCTCTTTGTTCCTAGCCTTAATAACCATAAGGGACTAAGTGCCAATTGCCGCTTAATCTTCGAAATGCCTAGAAATACTTACAAACAAAGAAAATAAAAGAAGATGGAAACCAAAGGGACCAAATCTGCCAAGTATGTAACTTAGGAGTATAAAAGGGCGGCGAGTTGCCATTTGGTCAAATCCTTACGGAAAACCAGTCAAAAGAAAAAAAAACACAAAACACACACACAACTCACGCCAACTTCGCCGCCAAGAACTAAGCATCAAATCGCCGATTTCGAGGGTTTCTCGCAAAGAATACGATGGCAGAACAAAATGTTCCCGCTCAACCTCCTACAAGAACAGATGAGCAGATGTAACCGTAGTCGTCTCCTCAGTGGTTAACAATCTGAAAAAAGCAACCTACTTTTACCAATGCACAAAAGATTCAAAAGAACCTCCATCTTTCAGAGTATCAGTGGACATCCGTGAGTAATACCAACT
This sequence comes from Tanacetum coccineum, assembly GCA_026074375.1. NCBI lineage: Eukaryota > Viridiplantae > Streptophyta > Magnoliopsida > Asterales > Asteraceae > Tanacetum > Tanacetum coccineum. Next base: position 22,698 of record BQNB010102573.1, on the reverse strand, counting down.
TCTTCCAAGCATTCACTCACTGCCTCAGCAAATTCCTTCTATCTACTGTAACAGTTCTGGAAAAACCAATGTCATATAACGAGAAGACTGGGGGTTTATAGTTGTTCAAGTTTGACGAACAATGGTTCGATCTAGAGTGCACTGATCATCTCAGAAATGCATAGCGATACTCCTGTCAACCCAAACTCACCCATTGAGTTACCTCCATCTGGAACACGTGATTGATTTTGTTAATGAGCTGGGATATCCTGAACCTGTAGAAATTGTCTCCAGTATACGGGTGAATTATGTGTATCAACCTTGGAGGGCAATTCTATCCTTGCTCAACCAGTGCTTGACAGGAAAGACTTCTGGCAGTGACAAACCCAGACACCCAGTTCTGCAAATGCTGTGGGGAATCCGTCACTACTCAAAAAAATGTTTGATTCCTGCGCAAGCAGATATGGGAAGAGTTTACTCAAGGGATCCAGACATTTTTCTCACACAAAGCAAGCCACAAAGCCAGTCTGAAGAACCCAAAGAAGAAAGTAACTCCTCTCCTCATCCCTTATGGACGGTTTTCCAAGGTGATAATCTACTACTTGGCAAGTAATAACAACATCCATCGACGTCCTGATTCTGCTGTTCATCACACTGGAGATGATTATATCTTAGGAAATCTCAAGTTTGTCCCAAAAGGTGAGTCAGTTGAAGTGTTTGGGAATGCAATTCCCGATCCCCACTAACTGAAGCCATCAACAATCCTCGTATTAACCCAATATCTGCAGATGTTGCTGGAGAAACAAAGAAAAACACCTCAAGAAGTGTCAAGCGTGCAACCTGCAACAAAGCGTGCTACACCCAAAAAGCCAACAACCACCACACCAGTCAAACAATCTAAGCCAACCCTTTCCTCCGCAAAGAAAACCTCCAGCGTCAGCTCTCCACAGAAAATTAGAAAGGAAAGCCAACTTTCCAACTTGTGACGAAGAAGATGAAGCCTCGACAAGATGATGACCTGATCTCGAACTGGCCCAGAAGGTTATGAGTTATGGGAGACTCACAAGAAAAAGGAGAAGAAGAAGATAAAGATGCTGACCACCTGGAACGAGCTATCAAGCTTAGCTTGGATCCAGTCTTTCTGCCTCAAGGTCGGGCACCTGTTGGAGGAGTAACGATCAGGGACCCAGTATCAGAAACAACTTCCAAACTGCATGAAGTAGTAGGCAAGGGAAAGGCCGTTGTAACTGAAGAACAAGTAGCTCATTCCCTGATCGATCGTCAAGAAGAAAAGAACCTACTGATTCAGTTTATCCTGGTAGGCGTGCATCAATTCCTCTGATTCAACAACTGACCCTCTTCTCAACCTGAAGATGAAACAACAGAGAAAGTGATCCATAATCATCGTCACAAACATTTGATTCAGATCGAACAGAAAGTGAAACAGAAACCGCTGCTCCTAAAGGTGACAAAGATCAAGGTGAAGTAGACTCGTCTACCGTAACATCAGGAGTAAGCATTCCTGTATCAGACCCTGAGAAAAGCACATGAGGCTCTGGCTGGACCAGACCCTGACCCTTGAAGAAGACCAGACTGGATCAACTCTTGGAAAATTACAATGTCACTTGCTGACCAAAAACCTGAGCACATGGATGATGAATTCCCTTCGCCAACAAAGGAACAGCCTACCCAAAAGTCATGAAAACCCTGAACTCATAAACTGACGAACGTGTCCATCGATAATAAACCAGAAAGGTCTTTCTGGTATTTATGTTCCTTCCAAGAAATAATCTCGATGACACTTTTAACTTTGGGGATCAATTTCTTCATGACAAACCAACCGAAGATGATCAGGAGAAATCTCACGTTAAAGAGGAAGTCTGAATTCCACCATACCTATTCGAGACATCAGAGCATAACTTCAACTCCTCCAGTGATTGCTCCCTTCATAGAGGTCTCATCTTCTAAGCCGTCATTACTGGTCACTCCTCCACCAATCAACACGGAAGCTACAACAATCACCACATCTCTTCCTGAGATCACTCCATTCATCGCCCTTCAGTTAAGAGTGGCAAGATTGGAGCAAGAGATGTCTGAAGTGAAGAAGACTGATCACTCAACTGATGTTTTGGCCTCAATAAGATCCCAAGTTCCTACGGCTGTTGATAATTATCTAGGAACAAAACTTGATGATGCTCTCCTTAAGGTTCTTGAACGACACACTGCAGATTTAATCGAGAAATACTCTGTGTTGCCTGGCCCAGAGTCTGTCAAGAATCAAGAATCTGAAAAGAGTCCGAAGGAGATTATCAAAGCCAAAAAGGAACAAGGTGAGGAGAAACAAGATTCAACTTACTCCATCAGGTCAACTGATAAAGTTGATCTTGAAGAATTTGATCTAAAGAGTGCTCTCTTCAGACACATGAATAAGATCAAGTCTGCAAACAGAAATACTGCCAACTACCGTCTATACCATGCTCTTATGGAAGCTTTGATAACAGATGAAGATGCCATGGATAAGGAAGTTGCAGACAAGGTTAAAGACCACAAGAGAAAGCATGATAGTGATGATGATGAAGACGATGATGATGATGAAGGCCCTTCAGCTGGATCAAACCAGGGTAGGTCAACAAAGAGAAGGAGATCTGATTCTGCCGCTTCTGGGTCAGCTAAACCTCCTCCGAAAGATGATGACCAAAGTTCAAAGAAGCCAAGGGAGTCTGATGCATCTGCTTCCAAACAACATCCAGCTCTCACCTCAACTGGATGGCAGATCACTGACACAAGAGATGCTGGTGCTGACTCTTCGATGCACAGATCTGATCCCGAATCAGAACACTCTGAACAATCTACAGATGACATTTCAAAGCAGGATGAAAGGAATGACTCAGATATGGAGGACACTGACAACGCTCACATTCCCAAGGTGTCGACCACTACGTGGTTTAAGCCGATTCCAGAAAGCGAGAGACCTGCTACACCTGAACCAGAATGGACCATTCCCCCAAATGATTTCCCGGAACCAGAACATAACTGGGCAAATGCATACGCCACAACGTTTAAAGTTCCAGAGGAAAACAAGCTTCAAAGGAAGACGTATGATATTGGGTCGTTCATCAAATGGTTCTGCAGACGAACAGGAAAGAAGAAACTCTGCAAAGCTGATTTAGAAGGACCAGCTTTCAACCTTGTTAAAGCCTTTCACAAGAACAATGTCTTTCTTCAATATCATTTGGATGAATGCCATATGCTGTGAAAAATTTGGTTGATTTGGATTTCCTGAGGGTCATTCATTTGCGTAATGTATTGAACCACTGCCTTGGAAAGTCACAGGTCAGGTAACTATTCAACCACAATTCTTTTTCAACAAGGATCTGGAGTATCTTCTGACATGTGACAAAGAGCGATAATTGCCTTATCCTATATCAAGCTCAAAGCGCGGTTATTAGACTTTGCTTGAGAATTAGTTCCATCTTTGTGGGTTGAAAGTGAACGCGTAATATTGACATAGTGCGTACTATGGCATCACTCACTGGTTTAGGAGAAAGGAATTCTACATCAACAAACACAGTGAGCCCTCTGATCGTGAAGCAGTTAGATCACGGATGCAAATTCTCAGTGTGATCAGTGTTAAGGTGTTCGAAAAATACGGATACAACTATCTAAGAGAGATTATTCTACGCCGAGCTGATTACCAAGAGTACAAGATCTCGGAAAGTTTTTAAAAATCATCTTCCAAATGATTTTGAAGCATTCTTTTCTATCAATATTCTAAGAAAAGCTCACCATCTGCCAAGCAGGCTAGATAGTCTCACACAGCAGAAACTTGTTAAGAAAACCTGGTGATCAGGAATCGTGGAGGGATTTACAGCTCGGGATTGAAAGTTATCAAACAAAGATCAACCTTGAACGTCCAAATTAGGATGCAGCAGACTATTACTTCAAAGAAGATTATACGAATTGTCCCTTTAGCCAAGAGCCATTGTCTATAGAGACAGAAATGATCAAGAAAGTTGATGAGGCTGTAGGAAACTACACAAGTTTAGTGGATGGGAGCTTGACCAGGAGCTAATGGTAAAAACTGGACCACATGGTTAAAGACTTTCTCTTGTTAGTGTACAATAAGGGGATGGAACTAGAAGGGTCAGAGGATGACAAGAGAAGAAGCAAAGACTTCATCACTGCAATCGAGAAAAGACTACAGATCAGAAGGATCTATCGAAGTCTAGAAAGCTTTGTTGGAGGAAGAATAAGAGATATTGACTATAAGGCTGATAAACTGATAACAACTGACGACAGCGTTGTTACAATCAAAAAGGTCAATTTTTATTTCTTTTTGGTGGAATAATTTTTACCTTGTACATTAGTTAAGTAGTTAATCTTTTGATGACTAAGTGTAGGAGTATTGATATCCTCAAACGATTGAGGGGGGGAGCAGTTATATGTCTTTCTTACACGACTTGCGAATTAAGGCCACACTTTTCTCCCAAATTTTATAACATATTTAAATCAATTGATATCCAAAATGTCAAAGGGTTTATAAATTTTGATAGGGAAGAAACTGTGATAATATTATATGTATAATAAGAACTGTGACTATGAGGACTCATATTACTCCGCCATCAAACGTGCCTAAACAATTTCGAAATTACCGAAGCACATGTGGATGGGGGAGCGTCTAAAAATGTCAAAAACAATCGAGGTATAACGCTTTGATATTATATCATAGTACCTTAATTGAATTTTCAATGGTTTTATGGAAAGGAGAATGTACAAAAGACCGACCATGCATGTTATTAATTGGAGGTTATAAGGTTGGTAAGGTTAGCTACTTTTCCCATGATCCAGCATAACCGGAGGGATTACCAGGGACAATCCAACTGTAAGTGTGAAAGTCCTTAGGTATGACATGTAAAAGGAGTGAAAAGCGAGAAATATGGAAAAAAGTGACCGACTGAGATGGAGTAGTACTAGAATAAGCCCAACAAGGTTTAGTCATGAAGTTTGGTAAAGCACTGAAGGGGTTGAAGAATTAAAGGAATTGTAAAGTTAAAGGGTGTAAAGATAGAAGCCACTCCATTATCTTAGGCCAGATTTGGGTCAATTGCATATGCTGCAGAATCACTAAGATGATTGCTGACATTGAAGTTTCGAACTTCATGGACCCAGAGTGATGCTTGCCAACCCTCCCTAGCCATAAAATCTTTCAATTAAGATATCTGGTTTCATTTCTCACGAGACTAAAACGGTATCTATTGACTTTCTCACTTCCGAGTTAGTTATATGGAAAGGGTTGGCAGTCAGCTCGCCTCCAGATTACTAGACCAAAACGCTACTATTGACGTCTAGTAGCAAGAGATCGTCAATTATCTCGTTAGGAAACATATACCAATTCTATTGTCTTTCACTCCTGTGGAATTCATTGTCTATCCTAAAGTACTACGCATTATCATTGTGATATTGCCAAAACTTCCGAGTGAAACGATGGTTTTTGCACAATGAGATGGAAATCCTGCTAGACCCAACACTCAAAACAAGCTCTTTGTTTGTAGGTGATTTGTGCGACTGTAAAAAGAGTTCAAAACTTTGTGTCAATGGAAAGAAAACAATGGTGCGATTCTGTGGAATCAAACTTGTTCCAGTATAAGAATTGACGTTAATTGATTCATTTGACAAACAATCAAATCTCTTGGAGTGTACAAATTCTTTCTAAGAAAACTTAGTCTGTCTTTTAAATCAATTTTCTCTTTATTGCTAACTGTTTCATTAAGATATCTTAAAGATGGAGATGGAGATGGAAATTCCCAGTACCTGAGATGTCAAGTAAATAACCGAATGCTCAGACATGACCTACACTTGTTATGATGTTATGAAAGGCCTCATAAAGGTGTCAAAGCTTCCGCAAACTCTGATGTCATGTATTTCTTCACAAGTGCACAAGATGGCAATCCATTACAAGATGATGTAATATTATGTTTGGGCGATGATCTCAAGAAAGCTCAAGATACACAGTCTAAGTCAAGGCGTAAGATGAATCAAAAGATCACTATCCCAAATGTAAGATATCAAAATGTTACGAGCTAAAGACTGAAGGTTTGGTCGCTCAGAATTATACCTTAAAAAAACATATTGTCTATATAAAATATATATATATAGTGAGGATAGTCTAAAAGCAGAGTCAATGATACCGAGAAGTAGTATAGAGTTTTCCCGGGTCGTAAATCCCCAACGAGGCTGGAATGGTAAATCGATACGAATGAATTGATGATTTGAATTGAGAAACAAATGATTTTGATTTTTAACTAGATAAACTAAAATTAATTAAAGAAAACTAAAATTATTCTACGGGAAACAAGCAGTGGAAAATGGGAATCTTAAATATACTACGGGGAACAAAAATAGTTATACGGATGAATCCTAACTACGGGGCTTAAATATTGGCAATGAAAATCCTAAGAAAATCTACGGGGGAACGTAAATTATGGCTAAAAATACTTAACTAAAATAATTAAAATAATAAACTAAATTAAAAATGCAATTTTAGACTTCCGGGGACTTATTATCGCAAGCTAAAACTTAAAAATTACAAAAATAAAGTTATAAAATTAATTTTAAAATTTAAATAAATTAAAAATATTCTAACTTAAAAGAAAATGTAAAAAATTTCAAAATCGGAGTTAAAAAGCGAACAAAACGGTAAGAAACGAAAAATCCGGGCTCGTAAACGGGCCCGGAACTGAAATTTGGGCAAAAATCACCCTACACAAGTTTTAATAATTTTCCTACAAACTATTTGATTAAAGAAAATTTTCTAAAAAAAGAAAAATAATTTTTTGTTAATTTTTTGGATTTTTATGAATTTTTTAAATATTAAGAACTAATCTTTAAATTAAGAATAATAGAAAAAGACAGAAAATAAAAGGTCTAAAATTTATGGAAATTTTAAATTAAATTAAAGAAAAAGTTACACAAACTAAAAATGTAAAATGCCCAAAAGTTACTGTAGCAATTCAAAAGTTAATTAAGCTATTAAATCTTAACCTATTTAAATTAAATTAAATTAAATAAATAACTTAAAGTTAACATAAGGGACTAACAGTGGAAAGGAGACAAGGACCAAACGGGGTAACAGGGGAACTATCCACAGGGAGACTAAACATGTGTTGGCTTTTTGGAGCTTATAAAGTGCTTATTTTCGCAAGGTGTCTTTATTAAAGTTGCTTAAAAACATGTTGTGAACAACTTTCGTGTTTTGCGTTTTGGCTAAAAACGACTTTTTAAAATCAGCACTTTTTGGGGACTTGGACTAAAATCGGGATTGGGGTTCAGGGTAGGAAAAAAAACATTTATTTTGGTCTTTTGTCACAAATAGTCCCTGTCGTTAGTCCATTGTTAGTCCTTGTTAGTTTTAGTTTAATTATTAGTTAGGTTTAGTTTTAATTAGTTTAATTAAGCTTTAACCATTAGATAAAATTTGGGGTTTTTAATTTTGTTAAATTTCTGCACTTTTTCTCCACTTAGTGTAATTTTTGTAAGAAATTTAGGTTTTTAGCCCTCGTTTTTCATGCCCGTTTTAGGTTTTGAGTTATATAGCTTTCGTTTTTAGGTTTTATTTAATCGTTTTTGTATATTTGATTGGTAGAAATAGAAAACTCATCATATCCTTGTCATATTCAAACATCAATCATCACTCCGTCATTCGATTTTCCATTCAAGCCTCGTTGGGACATAACGACCCGGGAAATCATACTTCCGGCTACATATATATTTTATTTTGGTGAACTTTTAACCATTCCTTGTGCAAAGGTAATTGGTTGAGTGTTTGCTTATATATTATATATATATATATTATTGACGAGTCAACGGTAAATATTGAATGAGTACTAGAGATGATATCAATAGACGTAGTAGATCGTAGATGTGAGGCAGATGTCGTAGACGATGGTTGACATGGATTCGAGACGATCGTTGAAGTCGAAGGGGGTTTGTTTCATCCATAGTGTGTCTATGATCTTCGCGCGACTAATCCTACTTCTATGTTAATTGTTAACCACTAGCTTGCTCTTCTTCATCTACGTGAGTTTGCTATGTGGTCATAGAAGATTTCCATTTTGTAAATGAATGACTATAATCTACGCAAAAGAGTAGTTCATAATGAACTAATCTCTATAAAGCTAGAAAACCAACAAATGGTATTTCTAGAGACTACACAATTTTTAAGAGCTAATTATACTACATCATCATAGTAACACATAGTTATTTACTTATAATCTATGTTCTAAGAATATGAAAAGTGAGACGTACTTTAGACTTTAGAATAATCTTCGTTAATGTCTTCACAATGTAAATGATAAGGGTTCATAGGAAACTTGTCATGAATTCTTTAGTCCGTAGACAAAGAATGTTTGTAGATAACACACTATTTCAAAGATTGTGATGGCTTAGCCATTTGGTCCCCAACGTTTCATGTATCCGAGGTTATTGTTTCCGCATATGTTTTGCATTTGGTTTTGGCACATACATGGTGAACAACTTCCACATTGAGTGAAACTAAGTGGATGTGAATGGTTCCTTATTATGTGATTAGGATAGTTTTGTCTACCTTGGTCTCTCCTAGGTTGAGGTGTTTTAGACAGAGGACGAGGATTATTAGTCATTCTCGTAGGTGGAGTTTTCGACCTCATTATGGGTTTAGTAAATTCGACTCCGGGTTTTAAGGAGGGTTTGTAAAAACGTTTTACTTCATCATCACTTGCAATTGGAATTTTAGTATTATTTATAAGTATAAATTTTGGGTTTGATTATATCAATTTTTCTTTTGACTCGACTTCTTGAGCTTTTACAAACTTTACTTGTTTGGCTTCGCTAGGTGATCCTTTGGTAAAATTAAAACCTAATCCGGATTTATCTCCGGAAGTATTTTGAGAATTTATTATTTTCTTAAGTGAGTGACTACTATCATTAAATTTATCTAGCCTAGATATTTTTTTTCTAAGCACCACATTTTCAAGCTTAAGATCTTGACATAATTTACATTTTTTAATTATTTCCTTACCTTTTTCTAACCTATATAATTTGTTTTTTAGTTCTAGTACTTCATTTTCTATTTCTATTTTAGCTTGTTTTAGAGTTTTATTTTTTGCCATGACTTTTAGTCCTAATGTGCATAGTCTACTATATTCATTATCTAAGTCAATTTCGTCTAGTAATGATTGGTCATCACTAAAATATTCGGTTTCAGAAAGTACCAATCTTTAGCCATAAGACATTTTTCGTCCTTTGTCTTTTCCTCTTCATCATCGTCGCTATCACTCCAAGCACCTCCCACGAACGCCCTTTGATTTTGATATTTTAATTGTTTCGGACATTCTTCAATGAGATGATTTGGATATCTACACTTGAAACATTTTCTTTCACTTGTCTTATTTTTGTCATCTTTATTTCTTTGGAATAATCTTCTTTCTTCATATGGTTGTTTTACGAATCGTCCTTGTCTTTTGAAGAATTTCTTGAAGTTTCTTACGGCCATGGCGTATTCTTCATCTTCACTATCAGAGGTTGAACTATCTTCATCACTAGATTCCTTTCTAGCTTTCAAGGCAATAGATCTACTTTGTTCTCTTTTGTTTTTGACGGTTTCGGAGTCTTTCTTGATTACTTCTTCATAGACTTTTAAATTTCCAATAAGTTCGTCAAGTGAAAGAGTTGTTAAATTCTTTGATTCTTCAATTGCCGTGACTTTTATGCGCCATTTAGGATGCAATGCCCTAAGAAACTTCATTACACAATTCTTGCTAGAAAAACCTTCATCAAGTGCTTTTAGACTAGTAATAATAGTGTTAAATTTAGCAAAAGCATTATCTATTGATTCCTCTTCCGGAATCATGAATTGTTCATATTGTTGAACAAGAAGATCTATTTTATTTGCTTTGACTTGATTATTACCTTGATGAGTGATTAACAAAGTATCCCAAATTTCCTTTGCGGTTTGACACATAAAAATTCTTTCATATTCTTTACGTGGTAAAGCATTATAAATTACCATTTTGGCTTCATTATTTTTAGCAAGTTTCTTTTTAAGATCATCATTTTGTTTGTGAAAAGATACAATTTCATCCTTTTTAGTTTCGGGATTAAATTGAATGGGAGGAAAATCACCATCGGTAATAACATGCCAAAGATCTAGATCTTTTGACTTCACATAAGTTTCGAATCTATTTTTCCAATAAATAAATCCATCACTTTCAAATAGTGGTGGTCTTTGCATAGATTGCCCTTCTAAATATTTTTCCGATTCCATAGATCGATTCAAGTTTTAAAATACAATTTATTTTAAAAATCTTGTTTAACGTGGCTCTTGATACCAATTGTGGAAAACTAGAAGGGGGGTTGAATAGTTTACCGCTTTTTAAATTTAAGTTTTATGTATGTTTGTAAAACTTAGATTCGACCTTTTTGTGAATTCAATGCTTGCACAATATGAACAATGTAAATATATGAAATGATAAAGTAAGACAAGAGATAAGAGTAAGAACAATCAAACCACAACGCGAGGATTTATAGTGGTTCGGTAACGAAGCACCTCTTCGCCCTACTCCACTCCCCGAGCACCAAACTCGAGAGTTTTCTTCACTATGTCAACAAACTCCCTTATGGCGGAGAAAACCGTACACAACGTTGCTTATATCAATTTACGACACTAAGCTAAATGTCGAGTTCTAATCTTAGCTAGAACCAATCTATCACAACACAACTTCACGACTTGTTCACGACTTCACAACTTCACGACTTCTTCACAACTTCACAACTTCTTCACAACTTCACGACTTCTTTAAAACTTCACGACTTCTTCACAACTTCACGACTTCACTTCACCACACTACTTATATCACAACTACCTAACACTACTTGGTAAGATCACAACGATCTAACTATACTTACAAAGATCACCAAGATCTAGCTACTACACACAACTACAAGATATACAATTGATTTACAAATATGTGATATGAATGCAACAAGATTGCTATGCACACTAAGGTGTAATACTTCTTCACTTGATGATGGAAGTATTCTTCTCTTGCACTTGAGGAATATAGCTTGGATCACTTGGAAACAAAGCTTTATGATTAAATGATCAAAGGATTTTAGAGAGGATAAGTGGGCTGTTTTGAGCAGAAAGAATGAGTGCAAAAGGTGAGAAAAATGTTGGGGAATAGTCCAGTATTTATAGGACAAAAAGGAGGAGCGGGATCTATGGCCGGCCCCCTTAAATAGTTTACCGCTTTTTAAATTTAAGTTTTATGTATGTTTGTAAAACTTAGATTCGACCTTTTTGTGAATTCAATGCTTGCACAATATGAACAATGTAAATATATGAAATGATAAAGTAAGACAAGAGATAAGAGTAAGAACAATCAAACCACAACGCGAGGATTTATAGTGGTTCGGTAACGAAGCACCTCTTCGCCCTACTCCACTCCCCGAGCACCAAACTCGAGAGTTTTCTTCACTATGTCAACAAACTCCCTTATGGCGGAGAAAACCGTACACAACGTTGCTTATATCAATTTACGACACTAAGCTAAATGTCGAGTTCTAATCTTAGCTAGAACCAATCTATCACAACACAACTTCACGACTTGTTCACGACTTCACAACTTCACGACTTCTTCACAACTTCACAACTTCTTCACAACTTCACGACTTCTTTAAAACTTCACGACTTCTTCACAACTTCACGACTTCACTTCACCACACTACTTATATCACAACTACCTAACACTACTTGGTAAGATCACAACGATCTAACTATACTTACAAAGATCACCAAGATCTAGCTACTACACACAACTACAAGATATACAATTGATTTACAAATATGTGATATGAATGCAACAAGATTGCTATGCACACTAAGGTGTAATACTTCTTCACTTGATGATGGAAGTATTTTTCTCTTGCACTTGAGGAATATAGCTTGGATCATTTGGAAACAAGCTTTATGATTAAATGATCAAAGGATTTTAGAGAGGATAAGTGGGTTGTTTTGAGCAGAAAGAATGAGTGCAAAAGGTGAGAAAAATGTTGAGGAATAGTCCAGTATTTATAGGACAAGAAGGAGGAGCGGAGTCTATGGCCGGCCCCCTTAAATAGGGTGTTGGCCCCCTTATAATTAAGGGGGGCGCCCATGTATTTAAGGGGCCCGCCCCTTTCAGACGCTCCTCTTTTTTGTCCTATCCAAGGGAGGTGTTTACTAGACCTTTTCTAGCCGTTTTAGGTTCAAAAATTTGAAATTCAAAATGTTTATTTTGAATAAAACATTTCTTTTAAATGTAGAAAATGTTTTGTAAGTTTATAAACATGTTTACAACATTTTATAAAAGTTTGAGGTTGAATAAAAATTTCCTTTGATCATAAAATCCATTAAGCATTTATTTATTCATACCTTTAAGTGATGTAATTGTTGAAATGAGAATTTACTACTAAATACTTGTTTACGTTTAATTTTACGTTGAACGTTTTTATATTTTATGATTATCAAAACGTAAAGATGTGAAAAAATATTATTAATGTTTTTAGGCATTATATTTTATCAACTAAAAGTGCTCCCTAACTGGTGAACTGGACGTTTACGGTGGGGGTGATACTATTAGAGCAATGCTCTAATGGTATACTATTCATATTGCTAGTTGTGAGTTGATATTCGGTTGACCTAAAGCCGATCAAGTGTTAATATGGACAAGGAAGAAATTTTATATACTAGTGAAGTGCTGAGTAAGGAGTATACATATTAGGTGTTCACAATGGCAAGAAGATAAATAAAAATTGCCACTAGAGTAATATTAGTAAGACTCAACAAAAATTTCAATAAAGTTTTCATCTATAAACAATGGTGAATTCTCGTTTATAAAGGGGTGTTTGTTTCAGCTTATATGTGGGCTTATAAGCTTATTTGATTTCAGCTTTTGTTTCGGCTTATATGTGGGCTTATGAGCTTATGATTTCATCTTATATTTCATAAGCCCCAATTTTCCGTCTTATTTTGAGACATTATATAAGTATCATATCGTAATAGACTTATATAAGCCCACAAGTTTTAGAATAAGACAAAAAAAAGAGACTTATATGAAATATAAGCTAAAATCAAATAAAATCATAAGCCTATATATAAGCCGAAACAAAAACCCTCAAAAAGTCATTGGATATTTTACCTTCTAGTTTGATGATATAAACTTCATAGTAATCAGTTTCATAGATGCTTAAACAAACAGGCATTTAGGCAAAACAACTAACTGACAACCTATTAGACCTAATATAATGTGCTAACTGATTCGATATAATATATATATATATATATATATAATATCAAATAGTAATAATATAGAGAGTATCTCGTTTGATATGACAATTACTTGAGGACAAGTAATAGTTAATCTCCCGGATGTCGTGTCCCGACGAGAGATGAATTTGAAATTCACGAGAATGTTTCGTTTGATGCTTGAATGACAAATATTTTGTTTTTGGTTTTAAAACTAATTTTAATCACTAAAAATTACCAATCTAGAATTACTAATAATAAAACTACCAAATTTAAAGCTAAATGATCTAAAAGATATTTAAGAGACGATAATGCTTGCTAAGTGATGTGAAAAGTTCATTAAGTGTGAATTAAGGTCTATTAACGAATTAATTTCCTTTGAAAAGATAATTATCTCACAACGTTGGTTTATTTTGACAAAAATCTCCCAAAAAGATATTAATTACTAGATGTGTAGTTTGATTATTTTTCCGGCTTTTGCCCTTCAAAATATTCAAACTATAAATCTAAATAATCGAAGATTATTAATTAATTAAACCCTTTTTCAAATCCTCACTTAATTCCCAATTCACAATATCACTTAACAAACACTATTTAAACTACTCACTAGCAACAATCATTCTAATAAGCATCAACATATTATAAAACTACAAATTATGCTACTTTATACTATTGATTAAAAAGAGGGAAGAAGATTAGAACCCGAATGATGAAACCGATTCGAATATTACACCACCCGCTCTTATAAACTTAATTAAACTTTTAAAGTTTAAGACTTTATTAGTTTTAATTTCACTAATTAATCAATAAAGTTTTGAGCTTTATTAATTAATAAGCTAGGTAAAAACTTAAAAAGCTTGGAACTTTAATAGTGAAACTAGTTTATAAGAACCATAAGCTCCTCGCCTAAGTGTAGAATAAGATCCATCAACAATAAAACAAACAAAGTTAAAGTGCACAATAAACAATAAGCTATTAAGACAAAATAAGCTAGATATTATTCTAAAGACAATAAGCTAATAAAAATGAAAACTTTAGATCTAAATCCACCCGAAACTAAGGTGTTCAATCAAGTGAACTCGGATCGGGTATAATTAAGGATTTAGATCTAAGAAAAATAAGCTAGAATTAAAAAGCAACAAACTTTATGCTAGAAAATAAGCTAAAATTAATAGATCCAAATCCACCTGAATCTAAGTTGTTCAATAAAGTAAACTCGGATCGGGTATGATTAAGGATTGGATCTAGAAAAAATAAGCTTGTATAAAAATAAGCAATCGAAAATAAGCTAAAATAAGCTCAATCGAAAAGCTCTAAATTGAAAACAATGTAAAATAAGCTAGTCTAAATAAGCTATGAAAGTAGCTAATTAGAATATAAGCTTAAGAGATCGGATCCAAAAATTAAGCTATAAGCATGAACTTATTTGGAAATAAGCAAAAGAAAATGAGTAGAAGAATACGCAAAAGAAATTAAGCAAAAAGAAATAATAAGCATTTTATAAAAACCAACCTTAATAAAGAGCATCTTCATAAAAATAAGCCAATAAAGAGCATCTTCATAAAAATAAGCCAATATATTGAGAATAAGCTAAAAAGCATTTACAATAATAAGCTAAAATAAGCTACCACTATTCTACTCCTACTCCTAAAACTATACTACCCTACTATGAAAATAAAACTAAATTCTAACACCAAATGAGCTGTTGTATGCGTCTGTTATAAAGGCTAAGCCCATGTGGGGGCATTTTTGTCATTTCAGGTCTTCAGCCAATCATAGTGCTAGATCTGGGGGTAATATTATCTTTTCTTTCTTTATGATTGCTTGATGATTAAGCCAATCATTGGCTTGGATCCAAACCTGGTACCAGCTAATCATTAGCTGTCATATTCAAAATCTACCAACCACATGCTGCCACGTACGCTTTTAGAACCCTCAAAACCCGAACCTCGTACTGAACCTAACAGCCTAAACCTTGTACCTGCAGCCACAGTACCTCGTATTTTAATCATTAGATAGCCACTTGTCACCACATGAGTGGTGCCACGTGGCCTACCAGCTGTCACCGACACCATTACCGGAGCCACCGTCAGACCACCACCAGACCAGGGTCAACGACGGTCAACAATGGCGGTCAACGATGGCGAACCACCATGAACCACCGCCGGACCACCACCAGACCACCGGTCAACAGTAGCGGTCAACGGTGGTGGACCAACGTGAACCACCGCCGGACCATCACCGGACCACCAGTCAACGGTGGTCAATAGTCGGTAAACGGTGGTGGTCAACTAGGCCATGGGCCGGGTCAGATCGGGTCATGGGTCGGGTCAGATATCGGGTAGGGTCGGGTTGCCACGTGGCACCACCTGAGTGGGCCACGTGGCTCTTGAAATTATACCCCAGCTATGGCAAGGCTGGGAATGGAACTTGAGACCTTACGGTTACAACCTTAACTCAACCAACCTTGACCAATATGCTAGGGCATAGTTTCATTTATATAATGCATTATTAATTATTAAAGGGTTAATGGAGCTGGGTTTGGTTCCATTATATTAAAGGTCCAATTAAAGCACGACAGGTTCAAATAGAAAAGGGCTCAAAAGGCTAGAAAGGTACTGATAGATTTTTAATTTCACGCTCTTTCCAATGGTGTGATCGTGGAATATCAACAACTTTGTTAAACCTCAATAAACATGAAAACGTCGTCAAAAGTCACCCGAAAATTATCATTTTTGCTTCGTTTTCAATCCTTTGTACTTGTAAGACATAAAAACATAATACAAACATATTTGCAACATAATTACTCATATTTTAGTGATTTAGTCTGTTTATTAGTGTTTTACAGGGAAAAATGATGTGTGTTTTAGCACACATCACTATGCTAGCTGATTCAAAATTGCCAAAAATTTTATGGGCTGAAGTAGTTAATACTGCTTGTTATGTCCAAAATAGGGTGTTAGTCATCAAGCCTCACAACAAAACCCCTTATGAACTTTTTCTAGGTAGAAAACCTACCATAAGCTTCATGAGACCATTTAGGTTTCCTGTTACAATCCTTAATACCATAGATCATCTAGGTAAATTTGATGGAAAGGCTGATGAAGGGTTATTTGTAGGATACTCTACCAATGGCAAAGCATTTAGAGTATTCAATAGTAGAACTAGGATAGTAGAAGAGAACCTGCATGTTAAGTTTAGGGAGGATACACCTAATATTGCAGGAAGTGGACCTAAATAGCTTTTTGATATAGATGCTCTAACAAAATTAATGAATTATAAGCCATTTGTTGCAGGGAATCAGTCTAATGGTAATGCAGGTACAAAAGCATGTAATGATATAGGTAAAACTAGAAGGGAGATAGTACCTGGCAAAGATAACATTCTGCTACCAATGTGGCCTGCTGATCCACTATTCTCTCAAGATTCAAAGAGTTCTCCTTATGCTGGATTCAAACCATTAGGAGAGGAGGAAAAGAAGGATGTTGAAGTTCCAAGGAATGAAGATAGTGAGGTTCTAAGTACAGAGGAGTCAAGATTTAATCAAGAGAAGGATGCTAGTGTTAACAGCACTAACATTATTAATACTGTTAGTCCAACTGTTAATGCTGCTGGCATAGAGGATAATGCTGTTGATGAAAATATAGTCTATGGATGTGCTGATGCTCCATATATGCCTGAATTGGAAGAAATTTGCAGATTTAGTGATGCTGAAGATGATATTTCAGGGGCTGGCATCAACAATTTGGATACATACTTCCAAGTCAGTGTTGTTCCTACCACAAGAATACACAAAGACCATCTAATTAAACAAATTATTGGAGACTTGAATTTAGCACCTTAAACAAGAAGAATGACAATGAATTTGGAGGAACATGGGTTTCTTAGCACTACTCTTGAACAAAGAAGAAACCATAAAGACATTCAAAATTACTTGTTTGCTTGCTTTTTATCACAAGAAGAACCCAAAAAGGTAGTTTAAGCACTGAAGGATCTAAGTTGGATAGAAGCTATGCAGGAAGAGCTTCTAAAATTCAAGTTACAAGAAGTTTGGACCTTGGTGGAGTTACCTAATAGAAAAGGAGCTAATAGGACTAAATGGGTTTTTAGGAACAAGAAGGATGAAAGAGGCAGTGTGATTAAAAATAAAGCAAGATTGGTTGCACAAGAATACATACAAGAGGAAGGAATTAATTATGATG
>BQNB010102572.1:932-22383 GCA_026074375.1 Tanacetum coccineum | reverse complement strand
TGTCTTTCAAGAATATTTATCTTTAAATTTAAATACTCGTTGTTTTAAAAACATGTTATGGTTCCGCTGCATTTGTCTTAAGCTTCCGCTGAAACTATTTCATTATGTTAAAAATATTGTAAGACTTATTTTGTTTTAATCAAAGCAATGAGTTATGTTTTATCAAATGTCCATATAGTGGTCGTTTACTTGATTTTGTGTGATGTATATTATGACGTCACGCCCCCGGACACGTGTTTTCATCCAAGACCCGTTTGGGGGTGTGAAATAATGATTCTGATTCGCAGCAAGGGTATGTAATTTGTGTCAAACCTATGAATCTCACCAACATTATTGTTGACGTTTTAAAGTATCATTTTCAGGTGAGCATAATGTGGCTAAGGATGTTAAGTTGCGTGGCTAGAGAGAATTTAGGAAACCTGCATTTTTGGAGCATTCTTTGCTAAAGACTTCATTTATTACTTTCGTACTTTGGATATTTTTGAGTAATCATGTTGTTACGTTTGGATTTACTTTCTTTGTCTATGTATTTTGTGTGCGATTAACCTTAATACAAGACCCCACTTGTGTTAGGTATCATCATAACACTTTGGATTTAATTTAGTTGCATTATAGTTATTCTCTATTATTAACACCAATGTGTTGTGATGATGCTTATCTTGTTACGCCTCGCGTTTCCACCTTGGCGGGGTGTGACAGATTGGTATTAGAGCCAGGTTATAGAGAAGTAGGTGGTTTGACCCTATACTATAACCTAGGAGTCCTTCATATAGCTGCATTATAGGATCTATATGTTTAGCTATCTAGGCATTTTGTTTTCTTGCTTTTCTCTGAGTTTTATTTTGACCTACGAGCTACTCGATATCAGAAGATTCAGAAGAGGAGCCAATTAAGGAGGAGCCTTTCGATGAACCAAGGGAGAAAGGATAGTTAAAGAGTCAGAGAAGGAAGTCGACTCAGATCTCCTGTCGGATGCTCGTAGTGGGCCTGGACCTGCGGAGTCGGGTGACTCTTGCGAAAGCAAAGTCAAACCTAAGCGAGGCCCAACATAAGTTTATTTTGTCTTCTACCTTGACACATTGCTATTATTGAAGATTTCTTTTGGGTATTTCGTATTTTGAGGCACAATGAGGCTTTCATTTTTGATTTTATCCTTATATAAATAAATATTGTTTTGGTGGATCATCGTGTTTGTGTAAATTGGAGTCTTGCAAGATTTTCTATGTGATATATGTGCATTATCATTGAGATGTGTAGTCTTGGAAGTAAGTATACATGTGAAAGGATGCAATTATAATTATGGTGGCCAACATAATTATAAAGGCATCACACATGTAGACTTGTGACCATGATTGCATTGATCAGTGTTTGTTTGTAAAATGGAAATATAAGATGTTGTCATATGTGCGTTCATGATAAGGATAGTTGTATAGTTAGAGAATTCTTCTCTTAACTAATGAGCGATTTTGTTGGGCTTAGTTGCGTAGTCAGCAAGTTTCTCTTCTACCTAACGGTTATGAATATCTTGAATACCTTTTATTACTATTATGATTATTGAGTTTGTTTAGTTGCTCGATTATCCGTTCAGATATCTAGCTCTCATTTTAGCATTCCTTGATCGTACCATGTCGGTACGGATGATCTATTTTTCTCATTTAGTGCCTTGATATATATTTGTGGTTCGGATCGGCTTCTTTTGATATTGGTACGTTTCATTGGTTCTTTCCTTGTGTTGATTACTAATTTTTCTTCAAGCACTAATTGTTCATAACATATTAGTGCGGATGTTCACTCCCTTGTTTTTCACAACCTTTGGTTTTCGTAACATGTTTGCGACATGTTAGTACCGATTTTTTTCTATGGTTTTTATTTTGATTGGTGGTACGGATGAGTCTTTACGTTCTTCTCTTGGTTTGTAATGTCTTTGCATGAATTTCACTTGTACGTGTTCGTTTGACTGTTATTTCTGAATATATGGTTCTTTGTACTTTCTTTCTCTTTCAAACAATAGGTTTGCGTTAAAGTCCTTACGGTATTTCGCAATCCCTTTTGGTAATACGATGTCCTTTGTTTGAGTTACATATGTTATATTGAGGACGTATAACAACCCACAATTTTCCTCTATGTAATTATCCATCTAATAAATTAGATGCAATTTTCCTCAGTGTAATTTCCATCTATTAAATTAGATGCAACTATTTTCATGGAAAGATTTTTGCTTTATTCCATCCATAATGTAACGTAACTTACATTACAAAAGTAAACGAGCTCACGCAACATACCAATGCCAATTTCATCAACGTTTATAGCAAATAAACGTCATAATATGTCAAGCAATATGTTTTAAACTCCATTTTTACCATACGTTATCTATTTAATGTACTTTCCATAACGTTATATCAAAACGGACTTTAAACATTAACGTTTATATCAAAACCCTAACTATATGTAATGTTTACATACAATACAAAGGTACAAGCCTTCAAGGCATGTGTATAAGTGATCAATGCATAAAATTTGAATTACATTTTCCCTCCTAAACCAATGTACAACTCGTTTAAGCTTATAGTACAATTCGATTATGCATAAAATTCAAATTGGACTATTTCCCTCCATTTTCTTTCTAGTTTTCATACAAGTTATTGAGCACAAGTTACAAACACATCAAGCACACATTTAAACACCATTTCCCTCCCTAACCCTAACCTATACTTGTCCAAAACCATAAACCCTAACCCGAAAACCTTAATGACCCATAACCCCCTAAACCTACTTCTAAACCTAATTCTAAGCAAGTTAGCACTCACCACCATGATCCACCACCTTGCTAAGCACCTCCATCACCTCCTTGTCACCATCTAGTCCACTTGAGCCCCAAGTTACTTCTTGTTACCTCCTTAGGTAACCGAAACCTCACCACCCTCCTTACACATCTCCATGCTAGTCCCTAGCCCTCCTTAGTCATACCTAGCATCCTTTGGTCACTACTCTACTACACCTTGGTCACTACTTCTCCCAAACTTAGCCTCCAAGTGTTTCCAAAGACTGCATCTAGGACGTGGTATGAACACTTTGAGTTTACCGTTATACTTTTTGGGTTAATCAACGAACCAACAGTTTTCATGGACTTAATGAACCAGGTTTGTCATTGTGTTTATTGATGATATCTTGATTAATGAAGTCTGCTTGGTTCCTTTACTTAATAGATCTTGAACCTTTAGCTTGCAAAGGGTTTGTTACTTTAGATAAATCCAAAGCAACAATAATGAAACACTGATTGACACTATTGATTATGCGGAAACTAATCAACAATGCTAAGAAGAACAGTATTAAGTAAACACAAGAGAACTTTATATTATAACTTGAATCTTACTAGATTACAAACTATGATTGCTAATTGATCTCTATTGATCGGTGTTGTTCTATGTTGATCTATATCAACTAACTATGCCTAGGGTTCCTTTTATACACTAAGGAAACCCTAATGGGCTTTACAAAACGCGTACAAAGATCATGCATATCTTTTCCTAAGATATCTCATGCATATCTCTAACTTTAACTAACTTCTGCATAAGCAGACTTAACTATTACATAACCAGTACTAACTATAATGTACTACCAGTACTAACTATGATAACTCTTCTACCAGTACTAACAAATGTACTAGCAGAATTAACTATAATATACTAACAGAATTAAGTCTAGACCACTTAATTCCTAACAATCCTCCCCTAAACTTGAACTTCACTTGGTAACTTCAAGTTTCTTTAGTTTTCTTTAGCTTGAGCTTTTGAGGATTGTATCCAAACACTTCTCTTTAATGATGATCTGCTTGTTGTTCATTTGAAAACAGATCATACTTTGGCTTTTAATCTTTAGCAGCATCGTATTACTTCTGCACCACAGCTACACATCAACATCTAACTAAGTTGGCTTTGTAGTTTTTGGCAAACTACTAGCCATCAACGGATTTGATATGTCTTTACCATGAGCCGTTTGCTATGGACTAGTCAATGCTTTATTGCAATAACAAGGTGCATTGATAACCTTATAGTTTTTAGCAAACTATCAGCTATAAATGGATTTGGGATCTCTTTACCAGTAGTCGTTTGCTCTGGAGTAGCCAATGCTTTAGTGCAATACTATGGTGCATTGATTACATCAGGTTTTTGGTAAACTGTCAACATCAACGGATTTGAGAAGTCTAGTACCAAAAAGCCGTATGCTTTTGGATAGGAGTTCTTTGATGTCTGTTAGACATGGTGAACTGATGACTATTTGTTGTGTGGTTGCTAAACCAACACTTAAACAATCCTTCTCAACTCCATTGCAGCTTCTAGTTACAAATTCATAGTTTACAATACTAAGAGATCTTCAAACAACATCCATTCAAGTAGTTATTCTGGAGCTTGCTTCTCTATAATTCAACAATTGATGCATGCTCATCCTTCTTATCCCCTTGAAGCTTCTTGCTCAACATAGCTTAACACACATCAGCTGGTAGAGGATATCTTCTTTCTGTCAACATGTAGATATCAACTGATTCCAAATTCAAACAATGCACTCTACATGTGTCATAATATCTCCAGCTTAGCATCTTTTGTTGATATGGTAAATTCCAGACTGGATCTGTGCTTAGAGGTGGATCAAACGTAGTTTTGATATCTCCCCAAAATACTCTCTCATACTCATCCTCTGGCCCATTTTGTACCATACCTTTGCATAACTAGCCTGTATAGCTCTGTAAGGTCATCCCTTGAGATACTTTTAAGCATAGCTCCAAAATTTATGTAAGTGGTGTAAGTTCCATCTTCTCTTATAATCTGATATACACCCTTCTTACCTAGCTTGATTATCTTCCAATTTGCTATACTAGGAGGTTTAATAGCTACTAGAACAGCACTTATTGGAATATCAGTACCTGAAGAAGAATATGTGTCATTGCCTTTTACAAGTGATTCCATGTCTTCTTCAACTTCTTGTTGTGCAGTCTTGTCAGCATGTATACCCTTCCTAGCTTTTTGCTTCTTTCTTTTTCCTCTCTTCTTTATTTGCTCTTCAATCTCTTCCTCCTTAGCAACAACTGGTTCTGCAGCACTCTCCTCTTTAATACCAATAGTCTTTTGTTTCTTTGAAGACTCTTTTTGAAGCTCTATGCCTGCTCTTTTCACTCTTGTCTTTTCAATCTTAGAATATTTTGGAACAAAAATCTCAATACTTCTTACCAACTTCTCAAATTCCTCCTTGATCTCTACAAAAGTTAACTTCTTTAACTGAGTAGGCTTCCATGTTCCTTGATTCTTCAAATAAGTAGCCATGTATGTTCTTTGTTCTGCTTGTGTGTAATTGGCTTGTTCCTCCTTGCTTTTGCCTTTTGTTTTGCAAAATATTTCTTTCTCTGATTGATCATGTCTACCATCCTTTTTGCAAAATCATCACTAGTCACATTTTCTCCTAGCACATCTTTGACCAACTCTGCATTTGCCTCAAGCTTAGCTCTAATATTATCCCAATCTTCTTCAGAGTAATGTTGAGTTGCTTCTTGAACTTCATCTTTTCTTTTCTCTTGTTGTTCAGATAATTCTTACTCCTCTGAAATTCTATTAGACAACAAAGCATCCAAGTGTACTTGTCTTACAGCCTCTTCATCCTGTTAAGCTTGCAACCTCATAGCTTCTACAAGATCAGCTTCTTCTTGTCTTATCTATTCTTTTTTTATTTTGGAAGCTTGAACATCTTCTGTAGACATTGGTGCTTTTCCTTCCCTTTGACCTTTAACTAGAGAAGAAATAATCACATTCACCTTCTGCACTATACTAGGAGTACTAACTGGTGTACTACCAGTATTAACTCCTGCACTACCAGAACTAATTATTACTCTGCCAGGACTAACCTTAACTTTAGCATCAAAACCAGTACTATGTCTTTATCAATTGTCCTTGTTTTCCTCTTGTATCTTTTACCCATATCAGTTCTGCTACTTTTTCTTCCATAGACTCTCTTACCAAAGAAACTAGAGGATCATCATCTATATCTTGAATTTTCCTCCCCTGATTCTCTGTTTCTTCATCCTCAGACACAACCACTTTCTTTGTCTTCCTTTTCAAAGCTACTTCTAGAGACTTCACCCTTT
The DNA here is from genome assembly GCA_026074375.1 of Tanacetum coccineum. Taxonomy (NCBI): domain Eukaryota; kingdom Viridiplantae; phylum Streptophyta; class Magnoliopsida; order Asterales; family Asteraceae; genus Tanacetum; species Tanacetum coccineum. The sequence continues at coordinate 16,250 of BQNB010102572.1, read as the reverse complement.
CAACTAAAGTAAGAACTGTTTTCCCATAGGTATTCTTAGTATGATGCAGCTCTTTCTCCAAATTATCAATTCGTGCGACCAGCTTAGGTACAAGTACCATCAATTCCTTAAGTTGCAAACTGTCCTCAGCACTTCCTGAAGTGTGACCTTCATGGAGAGGTGATTCATAGGACCTGAGTGGAGACTCATGTATGTTACCACTGTCTAACCCTGCATCTAAGCCAGAGGTTGTATTGGTAGCTCCCTCAAAACCACCCCCCACACCTGTGGTGGTTGCCTCATCTGCGACTGAGGAATCTCAGTTTCATGTCTGTCAATTTTCCTAGGTGGTGATGGTTGTTGAGGTGGTTCAGTGGTAGATAGAATTGATGGCTGTGATGTGGATGGAACTGGATCAATAGGTATGGGATTAGGTTCAGCTGGGTTTGCTGAGCCTTCACCTTGATCCTCAGCTACACCTACCAGCATTGCTAGCAACAATGGTACATGTTCCCTTGCATAGCCCCTTAGAGAAGTACCTTTGAGGAAGTCCACTATCTCAGTGAAACCTACACTTTCATTGGGTTTCTTTAGTAAAGCAACCATGTTATGCTTATCCTAATACTTCAAAGTAGCCATAACCCAGATATAAGAGAAATTATTAGTACAGCTTCCATCCATCCTCAAATTTATGCTTTTCCTGAAAAAGTTAGTCCAAAAACAAGAAAAATACTGCAAGACATTTTCATAAGGCAGTATTAACCTGAACTAAATATCCTAACTACCAGCATTAATACCCTATCAGTATTAATTCTAACTACAAGTACTTGCTACAAATACATGTTTTACAATCTAACCTCCCCTCAAATGTAGCTATAGATTTAACATTCCAATGCTAACCACCAAAAAGTTAAATCTTGTGACATCAAATCCTTTGGTGAGAAGGTCTGCAACATTATGGTCAGTGTGAATCTTGATAACTTCTATCAGTCTTTTCTTATAGCAATCTCTTATGAAATGGAATCGAATCTTGATATGCTTGGTCCTTGAATGAGCAACAAGATTCTTGTTTACACTTATAGTGCTCTCATTATCAATATGGATTTTGGTGTTCATGAAATTAAATCCATAATCCATCATCTGATTTTGTATCCATAGCACTTGCCCACAACAGTTAGCAGCTGCAACATATTCTGCCTCAGTAGTAGAATTTGCCATAATTGTCTGCTTCTTGCATTGCCAAGATATCAATCTTCTACCAAAAAATTGACAATCACCTGTTGTTGATTTCCTGTCAAGGATGGCTCCTCCATAGTCACTATCTAAGCAAGCTTCTAATTCAAAAGGTGAATCCCTAGGATACCATAACCTTAGTTTGGGTTGATGTTTGAGGTACCTAAAGATCCTTTTTACTGCATTTAAGTATGAAGCTTTTGGAGTAACTTGATGTCTAGCACAAGCACAGACAGCAAACATAATGTCTGGTCTTGATGCAGTCAAATACATCAGGTAACCAATCATAGATCTGTAGACATGGACATCTACATCTATACCATCTTCATCCTTGACCACTAGTTTATTATACTCAATAGGAGTAGTAGCTGTTCTGATGGACCAAAAATCAAATTTCTTAAGAATGTCAGCTACATACTTGTCCTGACTAATAAAGATTCCATCAGGTTGTTACTTCACCTGTAACCTCAAAAGGAATGTGAGTTCTCCCATGGAGCTCATCTGAAATCTTTTGTGCATACAATCTTCAAACTCAGTACACATAGACTGTTTTGTAGAGCCAAAAATGATGTCATCCACATACACTTAGACTAACATAATGTCATTCTTGTTCTTCTTGATAAACAATGTTTTGTCTATGGTACCTCTTTTGAAACCATTTTCCAGTAGGAAAGTAGAAAGTGTCTCATACCAAGCTCTAGGAGCTTAATGTAGACCATAAAGAGCTTCGACTACCTTATACACCTTGTGTGGATGAGCAGGATCAACAAAGCCTGGAGGTTGATGAACATATACCTCCTCTTCAATAGTTCCATAAAGAAACGCACTCTTAACATCCATTTGGTAGACAGGAAATCCCATGTATGATGCAAAGGCTAAAAATAACCTGATTGCCTCTATTCTGGCAACAGGTGCAAAAACCTCATCATAATCTATACCTTCCTCCTGTCTAAACCCTTATGCTACAAGCCTTGCTTTGTTTTTCACAACAATACTCCTTTCATCCCTTTTATTCTTGAAGACCCACTTTGTGCCAATTACCTTTTTCCCTGATGGCAAATCAACAAGTATCCAAACCTTCTGTAATTTGAACTGGAGCAATTCTTCTTGCATTGCTTCAACCCAGCTTTCATCTTTTAATGCTTGTGATATCGTCTTTGGTTCTTCTTGGGAGAGAAAACATGCTAACAGACAATTCTGATGGTCTTTATGATTTGTTCTGTTCTATTTATAGATGTAGCTTACCAAAGCTTGTTGTGCTAAAAAGGCCATTCAAATCTTTCCTCTTGTTTGAACTGTGATTTAGGATCTCTTAGAATTTGACCTTTTGGATGATCCTTATAAATTCTGAGTGTGGGAATATGACCTGACATCAATGTTGTTAATCCATATTGTTGAAATCACCTCTCGCAACCCTTAACTTTATTCATCAAACTCCACTAAACATACCTTCATTTGAAAATACATCAGAATCATCTTCTAAATCAGGCATATTTGGATCAGTAGGTAAATCAGCATTGGGGAGAGTAGATGTATCAATAGGTATTTGTCCTCCAAGATAAACAAATGATGATTCACCAGTATTTGCACCCGTGGGAGTACTAGCAGCACTTACATATGGTGTGTTAGCAGTATTAAAAGATTGGCTACCAATATTAAGTTTGTTAATACTGGTAGCCTGAGCTGCCCTCTTTGTAGATGCAATATTCTTCTTTTCTTCTTCAAAGGCATATCTTGTAGCATCATCCATAGCTTTAGCAATCATTTCTTGAGTAACCAACTTCTCAAGATCATCTTTCAAGGCTTGTTTTTTCGTACAGTGTCAATTTGTGTTCTTTTTTTCAGCAACATCTCTTAATCCCTGTACATCATATTCTTTAGAGAGCATTTTTCAGAAGGTTTTTTCTTTTGCATCCAGAACAACATCTTTTACTGAAATCCTTGGTCTATGAGGATGTAGTTGAAGCAGTATGTACTCCTGATGAGTTTCTTTATTATTTCCTGATGAACCTGCAACATAAGATTCTTGTATACCTACATCTACAGTAACCTGATTTTCTATACTAATAAGGGATATATTCATTGTAGTGGTAAAAATCAAGATCAAACATCCAATCAGGACCATTTCCTGCTACATTAGGTTGAACTTCCAGGAAATCAATGTGCAAGCTATCTTCTACTCTTTTGGTTCTTTTGTTGTATACTCTAAAAGCCTTACTAGAAGTAGAGTATCCAAGCAAATATCCTTCATCTGATTTCCCATCAAATTTTTTCCTAAAAGAGGATCCTAAGGTGTTCAAATGGTCAAAGGCCCCAAAAGGTCTTCATAAAACTAATACTAGGTGGTTACGCTATTAATATTACATAAAGTGTCTTAATGTTTGAGGTTTGGTCACTATACCCTATTCACTACATAAGCAATAAGTGGTTTACATCCTTTCTGCCCAAAAATGGGATAGGAAAAAGTGATTCTGCTACATAGTTTTAGCATCCTCAATTAGGTCCTAATTTTCTTTCTGCAACACCATTTTGCTAGTAGAGTTCTAGCCACACTAAACTCCCTTTTTATCCTTTCTAGCACCGAATACAATCAAAGATTTGTTCTTTAAAAAACTTGTCCCATGATTCACTATCTTAATGAATTTAACTTTATGTTTTAATTGGTTTTTCTAATCCGGATAAAATTTATAAGGATCTCATTTGTTTTCATCCTTAGAAGCTAAGAAAAATACCCAACTAAATCTGCTGAAATCATCAGTCACAACCAAACAGTACTTTTTCTTATTAATACTTTCTACTGAGACAGGTCTAAATAAATCCCATGTTGAAGTAATTTCAAAAGGTCTATTCTAAATTGGTCTTTCTAACTTGGTCTATAAGATGCCCGTATCGTTACTTACCCTTCCTTGCAGCAACACAAGTATGGTTCATTCACAAAAACTTTGGAAGTAGATCCTCTAACTAGGTTCCCTTAACAAGTTTGTTTATATTTTTGAAATTCACAATATGACCTAATCTCCTGGCCACAAATTAGACCTCATCTGATGTTCCTTGCATATAAACAGAGTTATAAAACCTCCAGAAGGAACAATTTTCTTCCAATCCAAGTATGGTAACACATCATTCTGTCTAGTGAGTTCTCAAGTACCCACTGACTTTCATCAATAATCTTAAAGCAAGGAGACAGGATGGAGGCATTAAATGTGAGTAAGAGGACACCATTTTGTCCTTGTCACACTTTTGTGAGACAGAGAAAAGGTTAAACTTAATTTTTCATCTTATAAAATAGAATACAACAAATTCCTAAATAAGCAGTTTTGATTTTACCTTTACCTATTATTTTACCTCCTTTGGGATCACTTCCAAAAGCCACAAAGCCTCCATTGTAATCTTCATAGTCTAAAAGATAAGCTTTATTACCAGTCATATGGCTAAAGTAACCACTATCCACCACTACATGATCCTGTAAACAGATCTCTGGATTACCCTGCATAATAAGTAAGAGAAATCAGTATCTCTTAGGGACCCAAGTCACCACAAACTTGGATATCCCTTTTGGGTCAACATACTCAAACTTTTTGAGTATGAAAGATTATTTTTCTTTAGACTCACGCTCTATATAATTTCCTTTAGGCCTCTAAACCCCCCTTGACTTCTTAAGAGCATTATCCATCTTACCCTTACCAGTATTAACTACTACTCTTGTCCCAGCAGTAGTCATATTTTTAACCCCAGAAGTTTTAACATCTTGTTTTAAGTTTTTGGGTCTAAAAGCTGGTTTTGTGTAGTAAGACCTCTTGATTGGTGAATATGAGGCTCTTGGTCTTACATTGTCCATTCTTGGGTAAATTGTCTAAATATCAACTAACACTACCAAATTTGTTGCAATTTTTGGGGCAATAGCCTAGCTAGAACTAATAGGCCTAGCATACTAACAGTAATGTACTACTCTTTTCCCATTGTGGCCCTAACAGATTAAGCTAAACCTTTCTGGGTTAGTACCCTATGGGACAATAGTCTTTTTGATTTTAGTGTATTTTGTTTGAAATTTTTGTGATTTACCCTTTTTAGCATTACATGAATACTGTTTTGATCCACCATTGACTAGTAATAGCCACAGTTTTCAACTTAGGGTATCTGGACACTTTTTTGGCCATAAAAATCCCAATCATAGATCAAAGGGTCAGCTACCTCACACGACAAAGCAAGCTTTTATTTCTTAAATCCAAGTTTCTTCTTTTAGAACGTTTTGACTTCAGTTTTATCAACTTGAGTTTTAACTGTTGAATCACATAAGTCTTAACAGGACTAACTGTGTTTAACTTTAACACACATCCTCAGTCACTGAGTACCAATCCTCAAATGATGACTTTTGTCTCCTATTAATCTTAGTTTAGGCACAACTAGATTCAATGGACTTGACTTAGGTTTTTCCATGTTTACTATTCATTTTGTTTTACCGTACAGTCCTTACTGTTTTTTAATTTACTAGTATCAGTATATAAGCTCAGTTATTTTTGACTCAATGATTTTATTTCTAATGGCATATTCATCTAAACCTGCAAATGATATGTCAGCTCTTTGGGTTAGGAAGTTCCCTGTTATAGGAGGGGGAACAACATGATACCTGTCTGCTTTAGAGAACCTATCATTTTCTAGTGTGGTCTCTTCATCACTTGATCTGACCTCAAAAACACTCATACTAATCTCACTATCAGTTTCAGACTTGTTACTTATTTCATCTAATTGTGTGCCATATCCTAAACCATTTTTATCTTTAGCACTCATTTGACTGTTGAGTAATTTATTAAGACCCTTGGATGATTCTTCCCATTTTTCTATCTTAACTTTCAACTCATCTCTTTCCTTTACAACTTTTTCTAGTTCCATTTTAAGGTTGTCAATTTTTAATTCTCTGCATTTAAGCTCATAATTTTGAAACTCATATTTTTCACCCCAAGCCAGTTCATTCTTTTCATGTCCAAGTATTCTAGATTCTAGAGACTCTAAGGCTAATTCATAACCCTGAATTTCTAGTCTGGCTCTGCTATGTTTTTCTCTTTCACTATCATAATTCTTTTGAAGAGTTTTAAAAGATTCAAGACATTGTTTAGAACAGTTTGTACCTCATTATCAGAAGAACTTGATGAGCTTGAAGAGGAGATGGCCATTAAAGCATAATTAACTGGTTCATCAAAATCATTGCTCTAATCATAGCCTCCTAGACCATCTTGAGCCACCAGTGCTTGTGATGAAGGTTCATTTGATGTTGCATTCCTCCTGCCATTGTCATCATTAGATCTTTTCCCTTGGTTTCTTCCTGATCTGCATTCCTTAGCAAAGTGCCCTTTCCTTTGACAGTTGTAGCACTCAACTTTTGACTTATCAAATGTAACAGGTTGTTTTCCTTTGAAATCCAAGTTTCTTCCTGTCTTCTTAACGAATCTCTGCACCCTGACAGTCAACATGGCCACCTGCTGTCGAATATCCAAATCTTCCAAGTCATCTTGATCAATCTGCTGCAAATCCTCATTATCAAGTGGAGGACTGGTTGCCTGATGTGCAAAGAAAGAGCAAACTACTTTATCAGCACCTGGAGTAGATGAAACCTGATTTGATGAACTACTTCTCCCAGCAGTATTAGCTCCAAAATTTCCATCGGTAGTACTAACTTCATTAGTGCTGCTAGTATTCTCAAAGGAAAGAAAAGCCAAGTTTTAAGAATTAGATATGGAACTTGAAGACTTTTTCATCTCATCTTCATAGACTCTAAGGTTGTTGTAGAGATCATCAATATCAACCTGGTCTATGTCTGGCTTATTTCTCATGATTAAGGCAATTTGACTCCATGAAGCAGGAAGACTTCTTAGGAACTTTTGGTTGATATCTTCCTTTGATACTGGAGCACCATGAACCTCTAATTGACTTATGAGTTTTTGGAACCTATCATAAGCCTTATCCAGACTCTCATTTGATGTAGTGGTAAAGTTTTCAAACTAATGTTTTAGAACATTCTTCTGCATCTTTTTGGATTCTTCATTACCTCCAAACCTTGATTTGATTGCAGCCCAAAGAGATTTGACATCTAGAACATTATGAAACTTAAGGAGGTATTCATCAGGTATTGCTAAAAGCAAGATGCTCTTAACTCTTTCTTGATTCCTTTTGGCAGCCAGTTGTTTGGCAGTTTTGGGAGCAGGAGGAGCAGATTGTTCTCTTGATGGTGCATCTTCTTCTTCTAGATCTCCATTGACAATTACATCCCATAGGTTATGGTATGTGTGACAGGTGTATTGTCGCATCGTCATGCTCCAAATATCATATTCTCCCTTCTTAATGATAGGGATTTTTATTGCTGTGATAGTTGGTGGAGGAGTGTCTTGTTTAGCCATCTTACTGGTTTGATTGCAGATCTGCTTCAAATAATGGAGTTCTTCTTATTCAGAGTTTCCACACAAGCTCTGATACCACTTGTTGGATCCTTTACTAAATAGATCTTGAACCTTTATGTTGCAAAGGGTTTGTTACTTTAGATAAATCCAAAGCAACAATAATGAAACACTAATTGACACTAATGACTATGCGGAAACTAATCAACAATGCTAAGAAGAACAATATTAAGTAAACACAAGAGAACTTTATATTATAACTTGAATCTTACTAGATTACAAACTATGATTGCTAATTGATCTCTATTGATCGGTGTTGTTCTATGTTGATCTATATCAACTAACTATGCCTAGGGTTCATTTTATACACTAAGAAAACCCTAATGGGCTTTACAAAAACGCGTACAAAGATCATGCATATCTTTTCGTAAGATATCTCATGCATATCTCTAACTTTAACTAACTTCTGCATAACCAGACTTAACTATTACATAACCAGTACTAACTATAATGTACTACCAGTACTAACTATGATAACTCTTCTACCAGTACTAACAAATGTAGTAGTAGAATTAACTATGATATACTAACAGAATTAAGTCCAGACCACTTAATTCCAAACAATCCCCCCCTAAACTTGAACTTTACTTGTTAACTTCAAGTGTCTTCAATTTTATTCAGCTTGAGCTTTTGAGGATTGTATCCAAACGCTTCTCTTTAATCATTAGCTTCTCTTTAATAATGATCTGCTTGTTGTTCATTTGAAAATAGATCATACTTTGGCTTTTAGTCTTTAACAACATCTCATCACTTCTGCACCACAACTACACAGCAACATCCAACTAAGTTGGCTTTGTAGTTTTTGGCAAACTACCAGCCATTAACGGATTTGATATGTCTTTACCATGAGCCATTTGCTATGGACTAGTCAATGCTTCATTACAATAACAAGGTGCATTGACAACCTTATAGTTTTTAGCAAACTATCAGCTATAAACGGATTTGGGATCTCTTTACCAGTAGCCGTTTGCTCTGGAGTAGCCAACTCTTTGTTTTAAAAACATGGTAAGTTGATTACCATACAGTTTTTGGTAAACTGTCAACCATTAACGGATTTGAGAAGTCTTTACCAAAGCCGTTTGCCTTGGACTAGCCAGTTCTTGATGTCTATTAGACATGGTGAACTGATGACTATTTGTTGTGTGATGATTAAACCAACACTTAAACAATCCTTCCCAATTCCATCATAGTCCATAGTTTCCCAAAAAAATATGCTCACTGCTACTGAGAGACTCATCACTTTCTTATCCCAGCTTGCTTCTCAATCATCTTCAGGAGTTGATAACAAACTTCATCCATTGTTCCATCCAGAAGCTTCATCTTTAGCATTACTTGGCAAGCATCTTTTGACAAAGGATATTTTCTATCTGCTAACATATATATAGTAGATTCATCCAATGTTAAGCAATGTACTGCACAAGTAGGATAGTGCCTCCAATTAATTATCTTTTGTTGAAGGGGCAAACTCCAGATTCCATCATCACTAAGAGGTGGATCAAACATGGTTTTGAGATCACCCCAAAGTACTCTATCATATATCTCTTCAGGTCTATTTGCCCCATACTTCTTTATCACTAATCTGTACAACTCTATAAGATCGTCTCTTGAAAAGTCTTTAAGTATGGCTCCAAAACTCATATAAATTTTATCAGAACCATCTCTTCTTATGATCTGATAAGCAACCTTTTGACTTGTTTGAGAAATGATCTTCCAATTAACAATAGTAGGAGGTTTTGTAGCAGTTGGAATATTATCTACTCCAATCTTTGATTTTGATGAAGCATCTTTGACTTTATCTTTCACAAATGCTTCTCTTTCATTGTTAAACTCATCTTGTGCAGCCTTGGCAATATTTATTCCCTTTCTTGCCTTTTGCTTCCTTCCTTTTCCTGTTTTCTTAACTAGCACTTCAGCTTCTTCTTCCTTTACAACTTTATCTTTTCCCTTTGTGATTGAAGCATCCTCAATGTCGATCTTCTATTTCTTTGAAGTTTCTTGTTCTAGCTGTGTGGTATATCCTATATCATAACACAGGGTCGATTCTTGGATTTGGCTAGTTTCTAGAGAGAGAAACACTAGAGAGAATGTCTTCAACTCTTCAAAAGAAAGCTTCTTCAATTGAGACAATTTCCATGAGCTCCGATTCTTGATGAAGGTACTCATGTACTCTCTTTGTTGTGCTTGTGTCATTGGCTTACTCTTTTTTGCTTTAGCTTTTTGTTCAGCATAGAACTTCTTCTTCTTATTTATCATTTCCACCATTCTTTTTGCAAAATCATCATTGCTTATACTTTGTCCCTGGAGACTCTTGACTACCTTTATATTAGCTTCCAGTTTTGCCCTAATGGTGTCCCAATCTTCTTCAGTATAGAACTATGCAGCTTCTTGAATTTCAGCCTTTCTTTTCAGTTGTTGCTCTGACAATTCTTGTTCTTCCTGCACTCTTTTGGCTACCATCTTATCTAAATGAATCTGTTTTGCAACTTCTTCATCCATTTGAGCTTGCAATCTTATAGCCTCTTCCAATCCAGCTTCTTCTTGTCTTATTTGTTCTTTAGTCTTATGAGTAACCTGGATATCCTCTTCAACCATCTGAGCTTTTCCTTCTATTTGACCCTTTTTAGTAGAAAGAATTATACTAGAAGTACTAATTGATGTTCTACCAGTATCAACTTTAGTACTACCAGTATTAACATCTTCAATACCAGTATTAATCTCAACCTCGGCATCCAATCCAGTATTAATGTTTTTAGCCATTGACCTTGCTCTCCTCCTATATCTCTTGCCCTTATTAGTCGACTTTGCTTTGCTAACACTTTGAGAAGCAACGTTTGATAAAGTTTTAGCTGCCTCCAAGATTGTAGGACTGATTTCTTCTTCTTGAGCCTCCCCTGAAGCTTTTGTAGGAGTAACAAAATCTGTTGACTTCTCTTTCATGGATTCTCTAAACAAAGAGACTAGATGATCATCATCAATTTCCTGAATTAACTTCCCCTGATCCTCTGGTTCTTCACCCTCTAATGCAGACACAATTACCTTCTTGGTTTTCCTCTTCAAAGCTATTTCCAGAGATTTCACCTTCGTTACCAATTTAAGCACAGCATTCCCTAGTGTCTGTTTGGTCTCCTTCAACTCTTTCTCCAAACTAGTAACCTTGGTCACCAAGTTAGATACAAGTACCATCAATTCTTTGAGTTGTATACTGGCCTCAGCACTTCCTGATGTGTTACCTTCAGGGAGATGTGCTTCATAGGACCTAGATGGTGAGCAAAGTGGTGATTGAAGTGGCGAGTGAGGTGGTGATTGAAGTGGTGAGTGAGGTGGTGATTGAAGTGGTGAGTGAGGTGGTGATTGAAGAGGTGGTGATGGAATAGGTGGTAGGGATGTGGATGGTAGTGGATCAACAGGTGTGTGATGGGGTTCAGCTGGTTGTGCTGATCCGTCACCTTGATCCATAGCTGCACCTGCCAACATAGCAGGCAGCAATGGTACAAAATCCCCTGCATAACTCCTTTTCATGTTTGCAAAAAGCTTTTTGGTCAAAGTTGGGGCTAAATACTTTCCTTTATATTCAGTATTAATGTCTAAAATAATTTGTAAAAATCTTAGATACATTAAAAATTTTGTATTACTCTCCAAGTTATGAACCATTCTATTAAAAATCATTTTAGAAAAATTATAAACCCTAATTATTGAATAGTCAGATTCAATGCATAGGAACAAGTACTACAAATTGATACCATCCTACCAGATCTTAGAGCTTAAGCACAGTATAAAATATGATGAGATTTAAAAATTTCCATGGGGTTCTGAAAAATTCTTTTCCAAAAAGTTAATTCCCTCAGTAAACTACCCCTATGTGGCTTACACCAAATATATTTCAGCATAGATCAGATTATGTATTCCTGTTGCATCTGCCAATTGAAGTTTACTCTAACAGAATGCCTCAGTAATAGTATACTCTTTAGAGTCTATAGATGCTACTAATTGTTGAGTCCCATTAGCAAGTGTTCTGACTGTGGCAGTTTGCCAGAACTGTTTGACTAGGGAGTCATAGATAGTAGGATTATGAGTTAAGGCATACCTGAGAGATGTACCTTTTAAGAAATCCACTACCTTAGTGAAACCAACACTTTCATTGGTTTGTCAGGTAAGCTACCATATCTATGGACTTGTTTGTCACTTTAGAATTGGCCATATGAAAACACGCTTGATGAACAAAAGTCGTAAGAATTCAAATTCTAGTGCTGGGTTTGATATGAGTGAATTACTAAGTACTGGTTAGAGAGAGAGAGAATTGAGTTTGTACGATGAATGAATCAACGGTTCTTATTGGACCGGACTGTATAAAAAGAAGTTTCTTTAGAGCAAAGAAAGATATTTTATAGAATAAAGTGCAGTAATTATCCAAATAGAAAACCTATCTTAGAAGTATGCGCCGTAAAAATCTCTAACGGTAATATTTAAATAAGAAAAATCAATTTTCCCTCACCAACAAACACACGGTCATCTACCAGACTTAACATTAGCCTACCAGACTAATCATAGGTCTTCCAGAATTAACTTATAGACTACCAGAATTAACTTATAGACTATCAGAATTAACTCTAGTACTTAGTACTTACAGGACCTATATATGAGTAGAATTGGCAGCACCAGCTTTATCCATCTCAAATCCATTCTTTATCTTGAAAAGTTAGATCAAAAACAAGAAAAATGTTACATAGATCATTAACTTGAACTACACTATTCCTAACTTCCAGTATTAAATACTATAGCAGTATTAATTTTAACTAGAAGTACTTACTATACTTTACAACCTTTACAATTTTAACCTCCCTCAAATGTAGCTACAGATTTAACATTCCAATGCTAACCACCAAAAAGTTAAATCTTGTGACATCAAATCCTTTGGTGAGAAGGTCTGCAACATTAGAATCTGTGTGAATCTTGATAACCTCTATCAGTCTCTTCTCATAATAATCTCTTATAAAATGGAAACGAATCTCAATATGCTTGGTCCTTGATTGATGCATACATGGATCTTGATGAAATTATAGTGCTTTCATTATACAATATGGATTTTGTTGTTCATGAAATTGAAACCATAATCCATCATCTGTTTGAATTCTGTATCCATAATACTTGCCCACAACAGTTAGCAGCTGCAACATATTCTGCCTCGATAGTAGAATTTGCCACAATAGTTTGCTTCTTGCTATTGCCAAGATATATATCTTCTTCCAAGAAATTGACATCCACCTGTTGTTGATTTTTTGTCAAGGCTGGCTCCTCCATAATCACTATATGAGTAAGCTTCAAGTTCAAAAGGTGAATCCCTAGGATACCATAAACCTAATTTGGGTTGATGTTTGAGGTACCTAAAAATCTTTTACTGCATTTAAGTGTAAGGCTTTTGGAGTGACTTGAAATCTATCACAGGCACAAACAACAAACATAATGTCTGGCCTTGATGCAGTCAAATACATTAGAGAGCCAATCAAAGACCTATAGACATGTACGTCTACATCTACACCATCTTCATCCTTGACCAGTGGTTTATTAGACTCAATAGGAGTAGTAGCTGTTCTGATGGACAAAAAATCAAACTTCTTTAAGATGTCAGCTACATACTTATCCTGACCAATAAAGATTTCATCGGGTTGTTGCTTTAGTTGAAGTCCTAAAAAGAATGTGATTTCACCCATGAACTCATCTGGAATCTTTTGTGCATACATTCTTCAAACTCTATACACATAGACTTCTTAGTAGAGCCAAAAATAATGTCATCCACATACACTTGGACTAACATAATGTTACTCTTTTTCTTCTTGATAAACAATGTTTTGTCTATGGTACCTCTTCTGAAACCATTTTCCATCAAAAAAGACTGAAAAGTGTCTCATACTAAGCTCTAGGAGCTTGATGTAGACCATAAAGAGCTTTGATCACTTTTATAGGACTTTGTTTGGAATGAGGCGAGATCAACAAAAGCCTGGAGGTTGATGAAACATGCACATTCCTCTTCAATAGTGCATAAAATAAAGAAATGCACTTTTAACATCCTTTATTGGTAGACAGTAAATCCCATGTATGATGCAAAGGCTAAAAATAACCTAATTGCCTCAATTCTGGAAACAGGTGCAAAAACCTCATCATAATCTATACCTTCCTCCTGTCTAAACCTTGTGCTACAGCCGTGCTTTGTATTTACAACAATACTTTCTCTCATCCCTCTAATTCTTGATAGACCACTGTGCCAATTACCTTTTTCCCATATGGCAAAACAACAAGTACCCAAACCTTCTGTAGTTTGAACTGAAGCAATTCTTCTTGCATTGCTTCAACCTAGCTTTCATCTTATAAGGCTTATGATATAGTCTTGGGTTCTTCTTGAGAGAGAAAACATGCAAACAAATAGTTCTGATGATCTTTGTGATTTGTTCTAATCTGTTTGTGAATGTAACTTACCAAGGCTTGTTGTGCTGAAGAAGCCTTTTGAATCTTCCCTCTTGTTTGAACTGCTGATGTAGGATCTCCTAGAATTTGTCCTTTTGGATGATCCTTATGAATTCTGAGTATGGGAATAGGACTGACAGCAATGGTGTTATCCATGTTGTTGAAATCAGCCACTGCACCCACATCTTCATCATCATCATAAGCTCCATTGAATATTCCATCATTTGGGAGAGTATCAGAAGCATCTTCCAAGTCAGGCATATTTGGATCAATGGGTAAATCAGCATTAGGGAGAGTAGATGCATCAATAGGTATTTTTCCTCTAAGATAGACAAATGATGATTCACTAGTATTTGCACCTATAGGAGTACTAGCAGCACTAACATATGGTATGTTAAACCTATCAGTACTAACAAAGGGCCTATCAGTACTAACATATGGCCTATCATTACTAACAGTACTAAGCTTGTTAGTACTTGTAGCTTGAGTTGCCTTCTTTTGAGATGCAATTCTCCTCTTTTCTTCTTTAAAGGCTTGTCTTGAAACATCATCCATAGCTTTAGCAGCCAATTCTTGAGTAACCATCATCTCAAGTTCATCTTGCAAATCTTTTTCACTTTCTTTCATCTGATGTTGTTCTTCCTTATCAGCAGCATCCTCTGAATCTTGGACATCCTGAACAACATCCTTTACTAGAATCCTTGTCCTATGAGGTTGTAGGGGAAGCAGTATGTATTCCTGAGTAGGTCCTTTATCTTTTCGTGATGAACCTGCAACATAAAAATCTTGTGTACCTGCATCCACATTAACTTGATTCTCTATACTAACAGGAATATAGTTTATTGAATTGGTGAGAAAATCAAGATCAAACATCCAATTAGGACCAGTTCCTGCTACATTTGGTTGATCTTCAAGAAAATTGATGTGCAGATTCTCTTCTACCATTTTGGTCCTTTTGTTGTATACTATAAAGGCTTTACTAGAGGTAGAGTATCCAAGCAAATAACCTTCATCAGATTTTCCATCAAATATGCCCAAGGAATCTAAGGTGTTCAAAATAGTCAAGGGGCACCCAAAAGGTCTCATAAAACTAATACTAGGTGATTTAATTATTAATAGCAATTAGGGTCCTATTTTTCCTTTCTGTAACACCATTCCACTATGGAGTTCTATCTACACTAAACTCCCTTTTGATTCC